>CANUEX010188205.1:0-82917 GCA_948099535.1 Jatropha multifida | reverse complement strand
TATAATGGGCCAACTTGTAGAATATTTTCATGTAATTATGGTGTTGAAATCAGAGATTAGGCTTACTACGGGCCTCGGGGGCCTTAAGCTTACCCAGGTCCTAGTGCCGGTCTGGCCCACGGTTTTGGGTCATGACAAATTTACACCCAAATTAAATCAAATTTGTTGGATAAATTACCATTAATGGATTTACAAATCAAATACTCTTGAACTCTTGAACTAGGAAAATGATTGGTCACACAAAGATCAATTTGTGCCATTGGAATTTTTTTTTAGGTCACATCACATGTAGAATTGAATAATGATCCCACCATAAGGTTGGATCACACCATCATCGGGGTCCAAAGTCGACTCACACAAGTTAGAAATCACATGGCCCCTATTATTAAAGTAATTTCTTTTAGTTTATGAGAACAAGTGAAATTAAGATCTAATTATTTTTAGGTAATTTCTAAAAAAATTTTAAAATAGTTGGTTTCGATTTGATTTCAATTTACATCGAAATCAGACAACTAATTCAATTTTTTTAAAAAATGTTTATATTATAAATAAATGGCAATAAGTAGTAGCATTGAAAAAACTAAAATAAGAAAAATTTGTGAAAAAAAAATAATTTATGAGCTCATTTATAAATCAAATTAATGAAAAATGATTTTTTTTTTCAGATGACAATAATTTCAACTATGTATAAATAATTTAAAAAAAATTGTATTTTTAGAGTAACATTTATAGCATTGGAAATGAAATTTTGCATAATGTTGCTTCATGTCCTCAAAATAAATTTTTACAACAACTAACAATTGAACAGTTGAAACTGTCCAACGAACAAATCTAAATTCAAATTTAAAAGAATTAAGAAAGAAAACTTTTCCGCTTAATAAAAGTATTTTTAATCTTTTTCCTTTTACAAATTCCTTCCTTTTCTTTTCAATAATCATTCTTTATTATTTCTTTCTTAAAATTGGAAAAATTGTCGCTAAAAAATTATTTTAGAAAAAAACAAGCTCATAAGCTAACAAAAACTATAGTATTGAATGGATACGATAGTTTCAAATTGGGTCCCTTAAAGATTTCTTTGCTTATCCTTAAAACTTCCCACGTACCAAATGTCTAAATAATTTATGTCCCACTAATTTCATTCCTTCTCCTTGGCTTTTTTTTTTAATTTAAATTTAAATTTAAATTATATATATATATTTTTACATAACAATAACAATAATTGAATCCTAATCCTAGTTGGGATCATCTATATAAATTATTTATTTCACTATGCTCTATTCACGACGAATTCCGCATTATTACTAAAATATACTATTTCCGTTCCATTTTAATGGTAACATTTGGTGTTTTCACAATAAATACGAAAATGATTGAAATAAATTAATTTTTTTATAAAAATATAATAAAATTTCTAAATTGCACTTTTTAAAATTAAAAACTCTCTACTAATTTTAATACAAAATACTGAATAAATATAGATAAAATTAAAAAAATTTAATACATTCTCATAATCCTAAACGAGCACTTAGAACACGGTAAAATGCTCACTTGTTGCTATTAAAGTAAAACAGAGAGGGTAGTAAAATTTTTTGAAACAACTCTTTGCCATTTAGTTTCAATATTATCTCTTATTCGTTTAGGACTTTAATAATCAATTTATTACACTTACAAAAATAAATTGTATTTGCGTACCAATGCATAGTTTAATGGTAAATATATATTGATTTAGGTTCGAACTCTCCTTCCCTAATATTGAAAAAAAAATTATATTTATATTTTTTAAAAATTTGTATTCATCCCCATAAAAATTTAAATTTTAGTTTTACTTTGTATATTAAAATAAAGGCTTGTTGGATGAAAGTAGACTCAAATGGTGCAGAAATAATGTCATAAACCAAAAAGGCAAACACAATTTCTTTTTTTTTTTTAGCTTGGAAATTGAAATTTTAGCATTGTCAACTCCATCATTAGCAAGCAAAAAATTACTATAAATCTTCACTAATAAAAAGAATGCTATATTGAAAATATTGATTAAAATTTATTTTGAAAATAAATTTCATAATTTTGTTTATGAAATTTTTAAAGCATTTTAAAATTATCTATTCAATTGCATATGAATAATATTTTTTGAGAAAAATAATTTCAAAAATAATACTATATTATTTTATTAGTAAAATTTCTTTTATTATTAAAATCCGAAAAAAACTATATAAACTATTAAAAAAACTTCAAATTCTCTTTATTTATTTTAAATGATCTAACATAAAATTTAGTAGATATACAAGGAAATATTTGACAAATCTCAACTTTACAACAACAAATATACTACTAGTTAGGTATGAAAAATCAACTATATTTAGCACTTTTGGCAATTATTAAAAGTATTTTTGAATTTATTCTAAAAAAAGTATTTTTCAATTTCTCTTTTAGGCTGCATGAAAAACTAATCTCTTCTGACTTTTAAGTTGAAAATGATTATATTAAAATCTCACAACTAAATGAAGAAAATATTAATTATTCTTGGAGAGGTGAAGAACCTAAGAAAATGGCTACTTATATTAATTAAATTAAATTAAAGATGTTGGGTTATTCTTTAAAAAAAAAGAAAAAAAAGATGTTGGGTGGCATGAGTGGAAATTTTTTTGGGCTAACGTGCAAATTCGAACTGCAATTGAAGGTGCAGCTTTCTCTATAAAAAGTTAAGAACAGGCAATAATTGTGGAAACCCAGTTGCATTTACTGCCCATTTAGGACGTTTGCCTATACAACAAGGAAAAGTGTCATAAAGTATTAGTTGTAGAAGTTTTCTTTTGACGCTAAATTTCTAGTCTTTTTCCCAATTCCCATCAACATTACTGGTACTGGACCAAAACTTTTATTATCTCTTCTTCAGATTCTAATCACCTAATCACCTAGCGTAGTTACAAAAACCCACCAGACGAATATTTTGACCATAGAAAAACCCACATGCTACATTTTACTCTCTGTCCACTCAAAACTAGCAAGGAGGGTGGACGGAAATTTAAGGAAAGTGGAGAGAAATTGTAATGTTGCTTTTTTGGTTTTGGAGTAGAAGAAATATCAGTGAAAAATGTCCTTTTTTTATTATTTTTTATGTGAATTATTTAAGATTCACCTCTTTAATTCTTTAATTAATACACTCAATGTAATATATAATATATTAAAATTAAAAGGAGGAAATGCAATGAAAAATTTCCTCTCTGTTTTTCTCTGTTTATTATCAACTTCATTTTTCTGCAATGCAGTGTAAACCATTAACATTAACCCAATTTATTACTCACGTGAGATGCACGCTCCCTAAAATGGTAATGGTTAGACCTGACAGGATCTCATAAACATAGCGCTGTCTGATATATCCAATTCAAACAGTTCTCTAGTATTACTAGACACAAATCTCACACGCGTCAATTGTCTTCTGTCTCTGTTCTTCTTGACTTTCAGTATTCTACTCCTCCTCTGTCTTCTTCTCAGCTCCAGACCTTCTAAATCGTTAAAAGCTTGAAGACAGAGGTCAGAGAGGACTGATAGTGAGAGAAAGTTGTATTTTTTTCTCAATTTATTTTCTTTTGTATGCATATGTGTACTAGATAGATATATATATATAGAGAGAGAGAGAGAGAGAGAGAGAGAGAGGTGGTGGTGGTGGTGGTGCTCGTGCTTGGTTTCAATGAAAGGAGAAGCGAAGATGGTAATGAAGTCTAAAATGAAATGGGTTGGTTTAGTTGGGTTAGTTTTGTCTGCTTTTTCTCTTTTTGTACACTTTCTGCTAGCAAGATTTACTGAGGAGGGCATTGCAGAGCACCAGTCTTCGATCACAATCTTTTCTTGGAGACCCATCTTTGAGAATGCTGAATTAGACAAAACTGTACTTCTAACATTCCCTTCTTGTTTTTATATTGCTTAAATGTTTGGATCCTGTTGATGCTTTAGTTGGCTGTTCCTTATTCCGACTCCTTTGATAGTCTATCATTGAAAAAGTCCCGTCTTTTCCCCTTGTGAATGTTGGTTTTAGCTTAATCTTGTGCTATCCTGTGTTTTGCGCGGATCTAAAGGGGTATTCAATGAAAGCCAGTTATTTTTTTTTTATTATCTTGAATTAGCTAAATTTTTATGTTTCCTTTTGGTCTTTTTTTTTTCCTGTTTTCTTTAGTTTGAATCTGTTTTTGAATTTCTGCATTGATTTTGGGTTATTAGTATTTTTCCATTTATTTGCTCTTTTTCTTTTTGGGTATAGTAGTACCTTCTATAATCTCTGATTTGCAAAAACTGTGGTCTTGTGTTTGTTTAGTAGTCCATTTAGTGGATAGTAATAGTTCTAGGTTCAATATGTGTGCAGAGTCCATTATACAGAAGATTATGGGGTCCGGTGAGGCGCTTTGAATCTCTGCATCCGGATGCCAATCCTAGAGGACATTATGCTGGTTAGCTTTCCTTCTTGGTGTTATAAATCTACGTCTTATGAGGACTTGAGTAATTCAGATTTATATTCAACCACTGTTTTTTTTTATCCCTAGTTACTAAATTATATTTGTTCATGGTTACATGCTTTATGGGTGTTATGAATTAAGAATTAATAACACATAATTCACGGCAATGTTAAGCCTAACAATAGGTTCCCATTTTTAACTTGTTTCCACAAAAACTAGGCTCTACTGCTCAGTAGTTTATTGCGTGCAAAAACATTTTCTTTATTTTGTTTTATTTCTACTCACCTATCAGGAGTTGCATAGGCCTTCATGAAGCATTAAAATTGTAGTAATAATTGGTTATAGACTAAAATTAACAATCGAAGAAGTGAACGTGAGATGGATTCCATATGTTTTGTCCAACTTTTATTTGTTGTTAGAAGCTTGCAGAAGTCATTGAAGTAATATTTGAAATATGCCAATGACTCCTCCTGATTGAATAAATAACCATGGAGTTCCAACTCTAAATGTCTAATAAAGTTAAGTTGTCTTTGAAATGAATAACATATATCCTGACTTTGTTGTTAATCCAAATCTTGATGCTTGATGTGAGTTTTAGTATTTACTATCTTATGAGATATTGCAGTTGTTAAGACTTAAATGTTTCTTATATTCTTTTCTGCTTTTCCAAGGAAATATAACTATGTATCCTTGCAACTAAGAGGATAAAAATATTTTTTGAATTCTGTGTACTACATTGGGTTCCTAACTTCGATATGCATGTACAGAACCCAAACCAATATCAAATGGATATATCTTTGTCAGGATACAAGGTGGTTTCCATGAAATTAGGAAATCGGTGAGGATAGCATGTCTTGTTTATATGTTTGATTTGATAGTAGATTTGCATAATTAATAGTTCAAAAGATATCTAATATCTTATCTACCTTTTAGATATGTGATGTGGTTGTGGTTGCTCGGCTTCTAAATGCTACTTTAGTTATTCCTGAGATCCAATCAACTACAAGCAGCAAAGGAATCAGGTGGTTTGTTGTTTGTAGGTGCAATATCCAGTTTTATTAAACATTAATCAGCAGCAAAATTCTATAGTTGTTAGACGTTCATTATTAAATAACTATGTTTGTTGCAGCTCTCAATTCAAAAGTTTTGCATACCTCTACAATGAGGATCAGTTCATGGCAGCTCTGGTAAAAGATATAAAAATAGTGAAAACCCTTCCAAAAGATCTTAAAGGGGCAAGGAGACAAAAGAAGATCCCATCGTTCAGGGTGGCTTATTCAGCTTCACCATATTTTTATTTGCATCAAGTTCTTCCAGTACTTGGTAAGCATTCAGTGGTTGAACTGGTGATTCCAGAAGGGGGATGCTTGCAGGTAGGCACAACTTGAACTTGATTAAGTGTCCTTTTGTTTTACCTAGGTATATTGAAGGTTTTAAACTACCAATTTGATAGTGTTTCCTTCCAAAATGAATCTAGTTGCAAGTCATGAAACTTTTTATTAGATCTCTCCCACTGGTCAATATTTACATGAGTTCTTGGATTCTTCTACATAAAACAGATCTGAAGTGTTGAGGAGATTGGAGATTAAACGTCGTGGATTATGGATGTAAAGTTCAAGTCCTTGCCCTATGTATTTAGCCTATGGGAGCCCTAAATAAAGATTGAAAATAAGATCATAGGGCATAACGTTCAAAGTGAAACCTGGCCCGTGATACCACTTGGCTGATGATTATGTTTGTGCAATATTACGTAACTTCAGTTTTCCTAGCATTCATAAGATGGTTTCATGTTTGTCTTCTGCATATGTCATGTGTCCGATCCCTATTGTTCCCTGCAAAAAAATAATTTTC
The DNA here is from genome assembly GCA_948099535.1 of Jatropha multifida. Taxonomy (NCBI): domain Eukaryota; kingdom Viridiplantae; phylum Streptophyta; class Magnoliopsida; order Malpighiales; family Euphorbiaceae; genus Jatropha; species Jatropha multifida. Next base: position 76,618 of record CANUEX010188205.1, on the reverse strand, counting down.
TTGGTAGAAAATATCACCATTGTTTGAGATTTTGAATTGTGTTTTCTCAATCTTGGTTTAATACCATCATTCTTTATTATTGCCTGGTTAAAACATATTTCCATCTCTTCTGGTGCTTTTATAGGCCATCCTTCCTCCTCACTTTGAAGAATATCAAAGGCTGAGATGTAGAGTAGCTTTTCATGCCTTGCGGTTCCGACAAGAGGTCCAGGAACTTGCTACTAAAATTTTGCATAGGTCAATGACTATTCATAATATAATATTTGCAATTTGAATTTCACGTTTTCTCTCTTATTATCTAAACTTTCTCACATTTTAGATTACGGGCTCCTGGCCGGCCATTTATAGCCTTTGATCCTGGGATGACAAGAGAGGCTTTGGCATATTATGGCTGTGCTGAACTCTTCCAGGTACCTGTGCCAAACTCAGATGGCATGATTAGTTCTTTGATTTGTCAATATTTTAAGCTTTAACTGCATAGCTTACTTGGTGTTTGATTGTGAATTGTGTGTTGGAGCTCTTCCAAAGGACGTGCACACTGAACTCATTCAGCACAAACGAGCCTGGATGTTAAAACGTAGGATTGTCAAAGGGAAAATTTCTGTAAATTCTGTTGAACAACGCCGCAATGGTTCATGTCCATTAATGCCAGAGGAGGTAAAAACTTATTAGTATTTTAGCTCTTTTTGGTATGACATTGCACACATATAAAACATTAATGCTTCAGAAGTTGTAATGCAATAAATAACTACCATGTAAAGAAGCATAGTTCCATGGTTTTCACCCTCATTTGTCAGGACTTTAGGATGAGGCACTTTATAGTTTAAAATGTTAGGGACTGCTTCAATCATTTAATCAGAGAAAGTAGTAGGGTTCATTTAATCAGTGAAAGTAGTAGGGTTCTCTTCAAAATTCACTGAATAGGAAAATGGCAGGATCTATTCTTTGCATGTTATAGCTATCCAGGTTTGCATGATGTGTGAAATTTTGATGATGGCCCCCATCTAGAAAAATGGTTGTTCAGCTCAGTCTATCCATTAACAAGTGTAGCTATATGTTAAGGTCTGAATATTTAAAGAACTTATTAGCATGCTATTGATCTAAATGACTTTGTTCTACAGGTTGGTATTCTTCTTTGTGCATATGGATACTCGTGGGACACAATAATATATGTTTCTGGTGGAGAAGTTTTTGGTGGCCAAAGAACCTTAATTCCTCTTCATGCAATGTTTGAAAATGTTGTTGATAGGACTTCCCTCAGTGCAGGATGGGAACTTAGTAGAATTTATGGCCGTGAGGTTAACCTAGTTGGCAATTATCCAGAGTCCCCACCTTCTTTTGTTGAAGAAAAGAAGCTTGAAGCATGGAAAAATGCAGGTCCACGCCCTCGTCCACTTCCACCTCCCCCAGCTCGACCCAAATCTTATAACATTGAAGGTTGGTGGGGTTGGGTTGCTGAGAGCGATAATGAGCCAGAGAGTACAGTTATTGAGTTGAGGACTAATGCTCACAAATTGCTGTGGGATGCAATTGACTATGTGATTTGTGTCGAAGCTGATGTGTTTATTCCTGGATTTGATCGTGATGGGAAAGGACATCCAAATTTTGCCAGCTTGGTGATGGGGCATAGGCTCTATCAATCAGCTTCATCTAAGACCTTTAAACCAGACAGGTAATTGTCAAGCATACAAGTATGGATATATATCTATTTGGTGGCTTATTAGATATCTCTGTGTAAAGGTACTTACTGTGCATTTTCTCCTAACAGGAGTACCCTTTCCCTGTCATCTCTTGATTTTAACTGACCTATCTTAAAGGAATAACTTTCCCTTTGTATGTTGAGTAGTATGATAAATTGTTTGGTCTAATTGACCTTTGAGATTTGGCCACATAGTGGTCCTGTATAGCATTTAGTGTGTGACAAAGGACTCACAAATAGAGGTCGTATGGATATAGTATTCTACAAAGTTACCTACAAATTCAACCTTGTGAAAGGTGCCAATTTCCTTTTTCACTTCATATTTGACTATTGTTTTGCTCTGTTATTATAGGAAGGAAATTGCCAAGCTTCTTGACGAAACCCGTGAACACTTATATCAAGCAAATGATGCCTGGCTGACATCCATACGCAGGCATTTGAGAAGAAGTTTAATTGATGGAGCAGTAGAAGCTTCCATAAAATCAAAACTTTTATCTTTTCTTTCTCATCCGGTTCCTGAATGTTCATGCTCAGGATCTGATCTTACTGAAGCATCTTTGCATGCTTCAAGCCCTTCAGGTCAGGCACCACTTGAGGCTGCTCTTGGAGTTACACGCCATTGTCCGAGATGGATGGATGGTGAAATAGTCTCAAAATCAAAGGACAAAGAAGTCGAGGAGGCTCTTGATGAAGATGTTTCCTCTACTGGGTTGTTTTTCAAGCATAGTGGTGAAAATAATGAAACAGGAGGTGGGGAAATGAACAAAGAAGAAGCTCAATTGGAGGACCAGGAAGAACTTGATGGTGTAGAATAATTAGGTAGGATAACATATTTTTTTGAGTGTCCATGACCTGTCACTAGCATTGAATGCCATTCTTGATGAAAGAAAGAGCTGCATTAGCTGAATCTGATGAAGAAGTGAAACATCTGCAGTTTCTGCATTGATGGGGAAATGCTAATTCTTTATCATAATGGTTGAAGAACTCAACAAATGAAGCGCTTTCTTAGTTCGTATGCTATGGTATGAATCTCTTCAGCCACTTGTATTTGATATGTACTTTAGTTCAGGCCTCTTCGGAAAAGAATGATTTTTATCTTTCCAACCCTAACCAATTTTGACAGAGTAGCATGCTTGACCATAATGGATATTCTTTGTAGAGAATTATCTTATTTTCCTAGGCATAATTGACAGTTATAATTTTTGTTACATAGTCAAGCAGAATAACATAGTTGTTTAATCCATGATTGCATGTATGAATTCTTTTCTTTTTTCTCTTGTTGGAGATGTGGCCTTCAACTTTACCTAAATGCATCGCTCAAGATCTACATTCATAGATAAATACGCGCATTATAGACATTGAGCTCATGCCTATGCACATGCAAGTACATATACTTTCGAGTCTTGAATAAAGAGTGGCATGTTTCCTGATGGAATGCAAGTTACCATCATTCAGTTCACTTTGTACATAATCTTGTGGCTAAGGTTTCCAGATTTGAAAATTTTATGAGCACCATTTCAATTTTGGTTATAGAAATTATGAATGATGTCTGATAATGGTGTCTAAATTCTGGTTTGAAATTATTAAATTTTGAGTATCAGGAAGGAAATTTTAGAATTATGAATTTTAGATCCTGCTTGCCACCCTTTTCTTGTTTGATCTTTAATTTATCTTAGTTTTAGTTGGAAGATTTCTTTTATCTATCTACTTAAAAACTTGGAAGTCTAGATATTATTAGAAGTTCAAGTTATCTTGCCAATCAAGTCTGTTATATAATTTTTGAAGGAAAAGGACTCAGATGGGACTTTTTCCTTTTTAATAAAGATTCAATTTTGTTAGAGAACATTCTGAGAATATTTTTAGAAAGGACCTGGATACCGTTGATAAGAACTTGGAGGCCGTTGATAAGATGAAATGGGCTTAAAGGCCAAGACAGTTGGCTTGGAGAAGGGTTTAGTTGACCAGCTGCTCTGCCCGCGGTAAGGATGTTTCCGGGCAATTACAAGCCCCCAGACACTGTAAGCGTGACATCCAAGGCATATTTTATACTATATAAGTATAAACGTAGCTACCATTTCCATTATTACAGAACAACATTGCAAAAACTGATCTACTTCCACTTAAATATTTTGCACAGAGTATTTAGTTTCAGTTCTGATTAAATAACAGTAGTTTTGGAGAAAATGGTCAGTTGGTTTTCAACCCTCAAGGAATGTATTTTTTCATGCGTCGATGAACCACTGTCAGTGAATGCTAGTAGTGCCGCAACGTCCAATAGGGCACCCTTTAGGCCGGAGGCGGCGATGGTGGCAGCAGCCAAGCATTTCTCCGCTGCTCATAAGGTCCGGTTCGGTTAGGTCGAAGCGGAGTTGGCATGCTAATATGCCATAATGCCATTGTTGGTAATGACAACATGAACTTCATTCAACTCTTTTGGGTTCTTCGTAACCTCTTGAGCCTTGGCATTTGGTCATGTAACTGTAAGAGGAGAGCATGAAGAAGGAAATCATGTTTGAAGTATGATTTGTATATAGATATATTAATATATATGTTGAAAATAATTTGTTAATTAGGATATCGATTGCATGCAAGATATATCTTTCCCTTTTTTTTTTGAATTAAGTAATTGAAAGCAATGGATTCCAAAAAATAAATAATTAAATATTAGTCAATAACATGGAAAAATAAAACAACTTAGCAACTGAACCTTCATTGGATTAGAATAGAACATATAAGATATTATCAATATATTTTATTTGATTTCAAATATCCCAACAAACAAAAAAAAATTTCCATAAAATAAATTTGCCATCTAATAATTTTACAGTATATCATATTAATAAGTTAGGCACAAAAAAATAAATAAATAAGTCTAACAATATTAATTAAAAAAAAAATCAACAACCTCAAGAGCTGGACAGCACCAGCCAGCGGGCAGCTGAGCTGAAACCTAACTGACTTTTGCTGCTCATTTTAAACGACAACACACAAGGCGCATATTAGCATCTATCAGTGTCCAAACACTATTATCTTTTAAAAAGAAAAAAGAATACCGAATTTCCTACAATATTAAACAATTATTATTATATTAACTTTTTTTTTTAAAAAAAATTTCTCCTTAGGGCTTCTTCTCTCCTCTCATTCTAATTTTGCAGACCCGTCGGACCTCTCCGGGTCCTCGTCGGAGCTCCATTTCCAATCAAGTCTTCAACTACTCTTTCTCTCAGTCTTTGTACAATAAAAGAATCGAACTTCTTAGAATTATGGTGAAATCGGCTAAGTCTCACCTCGACGAAGAAGATGAACCTGACGGTTATGACTCCTCTTCTTACAGAGGTATGCGTATATAAGTATATATAAGACGTGGTAGCAGTGAAATTATTATTATTTTTTTTAAAAAAATTTGGTTTTGAACTTGTAGGGGAATTAGCGAAAGTAGATGGCAAAGGCAACGAACAGAAGGCGAATACGCATAGGTCGAAGCATTCAGAGACAGAGCAGCGTAGGAGGAGCAAGATTAATGAGAGGTAAGCTTAATTTTAAATTTATAATTCGCTTTGTTCTATAATTGCATGCAAAAAATTATGTGAAAATGTGGTATGGTAAGCCTTTAGTTTGAATTGCTTTCTTTTAGTTATAAGACTTTTAAATTTTTGATTTTTATCACTGTACTGCGTAGTAGTGTCCTTTAGTGAGAAAAGGAGGAAGGAAAAGAAGAAAGATAGGGGGCAATATGTTGAGTAGTGTGTAATTGAAGTTTGGAAGATTATATGGACGAAGGGAATCTCTTTTGGAGTACGCAAGGTTTGGTTTTGGTAATGTCTAATGTAAACTTGTCAGTGCAGTAGTGAAGTTGAAGAAATGAGTGGATTCAAATGATGGGATTAAAGAAGAGGGGAAGTATCCATGAAATAATAATGGGTAATGAAGAGGTAAAAAAAAATTTAGCATCACAATGGCTGGCGCATTGCAGATAGAGAAAGAGGATCCATGCAGCTAGCCGAAGTAGTTCAGGACTTGAGTTGAGTTTTTATCAAATTTTCTCTGTTTGTGGCTAGTGTCATGGCCAATATTTGTTCATGACGGATATGGGAGAATAGGTACTGTAGAAATATGTTTTAGCACTTTATTCTTCTTCTTTGCTGTAATATCATAACAAGGACGTCTGAGTTCTGTTGGTATGAGAATCTTGTATTTGATAATTATTGTGTCATCTTTTGAGTCTCTTATTTGCTTTGTTAGATTCATTTTGACAATCAATACCTTTGGAGTGGTCTTTTGCTTATCTATGAACAACTGGATTTGTGAGACAGGTTCCAGATTTTGAGAGATCTCATACCTCAAAATGATCAGAAAAGGGATAAAGCTTCATTCTTGTTAGAGGTATGCCAGTTAATCACTCTCTTGATTTCCCCTAACCATGTTTCAGATTTTCGGTTCTAAAATTTTGTTCAATTGAAAAAACACTTCTTGGTATACTTTTTTTTAAATTGATTGAATGAATAAGAAAATTTGCATAATCATTTGCAGGTTATAGAGTATATTCAGTTTTTACAGGAAAAGTTACAGGTGTATGAAGGGCCGTACCAAGGTTGGAGTCAGGAGCCAACTAAATTGACACCCTGGGTATATTTCAATTCATGATGTCTGTATGTAAATATACCATAGTAGTTTGTTTTTCTTTTGTCTAACTCTTTGTATTGTGAGTTGATTCTGCTTCATGCTAAGAGAGTCTCTTATAATTTCTGAATTAATTTTGTCTGAAACTTCATTACATGGGAAATAGGTATATGTATTTTTTGTTCGTGTGGGAAATATCTCTTGCTTGGAAACAAGAGTTGCCAAGTTTTGCTGTGAACTTCTGTTTGCGAGATTGTTAAGAGGATTATCATGTGGAAGATGTAGCACTAGGTTGTTTGATTGTTGTTGACCGGAACTTATTTGTGGTTTTTTTTATGTTTCCTGTGATGAATATTTCAAATAATGCAACCCTTGCTCTGCTAGATGGTTACATCAATCCAACCTGGTGTAAAAAAAAAAAAGAATCAAAGAAGAAACTTGTGGAATTTTAAATGTAATTCTGTATCATTGTTTAGCATTTAAACACTACATCTAAAAAAAAACACACACTTGGTTAGAATTTTTAAAGAAATGCCCAAGTGTGTGAATTTTTTATTTTTTGTAAGCAGTAAATGTATTTCTTTTTGTTTTATTGGGTCTGAAGAAAATGAAAATAATTCATAATCATGTACATAGAATAATTGTTACTGAAGTTCATTGATACGGACTCAATAGTATTTACTTATTAGTATTATATGCTTTCATGTACATGTTTCCTAATGTGTGGAGTGCTAGCTTGCTATATTTCTAAAAATGCAAATAATTCTTTTTCCATTTTTGTTATTTGTTCAATTTATCAATTTCTTTGGCATTAGTAGTACTGAATGAATGACCTTTCAGGAATTCCTGCTGTTGCATCCCTCATTTTTATGTTCAAATATGTTCGGGATTAAGTTTTAACTGAGTTCCTAGATTTCTTGGTTTTTAGATTTTCTGATAAATGATCTATTCATGATATTCTGAGGTTTTGAGGGATATGATTGTGCACTTCATGGAGTTTTTTTTCATTTAATCCTTGGCTTTCAATATCATTTTTTGGAATGTTGATGATGCATCCTCGCTTTTACAATCCGACCATAATGAAGTTCAGAAACTTGGAATTAAGTGGGGATTTACACAATACTTTTAACTTATACACATGCTTGTTTATAGCTTTATTAAACAATAGCATTCAAATATTAATGGCATGTTCTAATTTAAATGAACTGAATGTTTTGCACTATTTCTGACTGAAACTTTTCTATTTATTTTTTATTTACAATTAGCGCTTACGCAGTGGCATTTGTGCGCTTATTGCATTTAAAACAGCACAATCAAGCATTTGTGCACTTATTCTTTTATTGGTCATCTTTTGGGCGTGGATCCCAATCTGACTTTTCTGTATGTGATTGTAGGGAATATTTCTTTCTACAATTGCCTTTTATATTATTCTTATTAATGGTTTATCTTCTTCTTGAAACAGAAAAATCACCATGCTCCTGTAGAGGGTCTATTGGACCATTCTCAAGGATTGAAGAATGGTTCTGGTCATGAAAATGCTGCAATACTCACAAATGTACATAACTCAATTGAGTCTGACCTGGGCACCACTGCAGTCCCTTTCAATGTGCAAGTGCAGTCGAATATGTTTGTTGTTGGGAAGGGCAGTGTAACTGCTCAGCCTGTGCAGGAATCTGTTTCTGATGCTGAGAATATGGAATTCCAACTTCAACCCCAACCATGGCATGGCCGAACATGTGCTACTCAGTGTGATGCCCCAAACAATACAGTGAATGGACAAGAGGAGCCAATGAGTGAAACTGGATCCGATAGCATTTCAAGTACATATTCTCAAGGGTGAGCATCTGCCCTGATTTCATTGCAAATGTGTTACTTTAATTGCCAATTCTAGTTGTTAACCACATAAATCTCATGTCCAGTAATTTATACCTTGGTTATTGAACTTTGCACTGATTTTTGTCTTGGTCACCAGACCAGGTCACCACGTGAATTATGATCAAGCCTAAAAGATATTGAAAACCTTATATGAATTGTGTTCTTAGAACATTTTTTCCCCTCATAACATTCTAATGATAAACTCATAGAAATGGACATTACATATACTGTTACAGTCTTACAGAATGGAACTCTGGTGTTCAACAGGATCTTGGATACTCTGACCCAAGCGCTGCAATCTTCTGGTGTGGATTTGTCTCAGACAAACATATCAGTGCAATTTGATGTTGGTAAACAAGCCAGTAATATTGTGGCATCAAGTTCAAAGGTATGATTCTGAAGCAATAATTTAAAGACTTTTTTGCTGCTATGACTCGAATGACTGTGCTTAGATTTTTATTTTGGTGCCTTTTCTTTGATGACATACAAACTTGCTAGTCCAGTTCATTTTTCTGTTTTATCCTCATTATCCTTTTACCTTGTGTTCGTCCAGGATCAAGAAAACCCATTTTTGAACGATCAAGCGCTGGAAGACTCTACTCACGCTCGTAAGAGATCAAGAAGAGAAAAAAGCTAGTATTCTGGTTTCATTTTCACCCTTATGATTTCTTCATCTGGTTCCAATTTTGGAAATGGCGATGTTCTTTTCTGTTATGCTATGGTTCACAAACAATGACTCCAGATCAATTGTAAATGTTTATGCTCTTTGATTTGCCTGGTTGTGTGGATGCAATCTCTTTGGTTGGGCAGAAAAGAAAAAAAAAAGAAAAAGAAATTGAAAGTGTTATATATTTATTTGCTGGTGGCTCTCATGTAGAGGCTTCCATGCACATAATGAGAAGCTGCTTTATATCTTCCAATGGTTCCATCTCGCATGGTGCTTGTCTCCTTGCCCTTTTGGTTATGCTTTCTTAGAAATGACAATGACGCACATGTTTTTGTAGCTACCGAGTTTCTTTCTCTGTTGTTTTAAGTTTTGGTTCTTGGAGCTGTTCTGCAGGCTAATGCTGACATTAGACTTGGCCACCAGTTCGAATCCAGCTGCAACTGCCTGTTTCGCTAATTTGGAAACCAGAACCAGAATCGGTGGTCCTGGTTCCGGTTTCAGTTTGGTTCCAGCTGGTTTTACGAGCCATATATATATATATATATATTTTTTTTTTTTTTTGGGAACTGATTCCAAACTGAACTTTAGGTTCAAATTCAAACCAAGGGTTCGGTCCATGTTCCACCATCATAGGAACTTGAACCGGTAGATTCATAAGAAGCGGTCTAGTTTGTATGAGGTTTTGGTTAGGAACCGAAGCTTGCTGGAGTCTAGCTGTCCTTGATGCGCGGGGTTTTAGGTGCTGGGTTTTCCACTACCGTATTGTAGAACTTACAGGTTGGTTTTCCCTTTGTCAAGTGTTTAAGAAAAATAGGTAATGTTAGATTACCTCAATAAGTTCATTTGTGGTATAATGTGGTAAGCTCTTGCAAAAACTAGGCAAGTAAAATCCTTTATTCTATTATGTTTTTATTCTTTTACTGCAGAAGGCTATTATTTTCATAATTCAAATTTATTAATTTTCAATTTTAACTGATAAAATGATGTTGAACTTGATTTTCTGTATAATTATCATATTGAAAATTATGCTCTCACAGACTAAAGTTGATGAAACTTCACTCACACTGAGAGAAATGTGAAAGGAAGAGAATATAGAAAAACGACAATGTGCTATATAGTCATATTCTGATATTAATTATAATGGGAATTCCCAAAAATAATTTTTTATTGGCCAATGGAAATTTTCACATTTGAAATGGGTCATGAGTGGACAAGTTGAAGGATCAAACAAAATACAGACACAATTGGGATAAAATTGACTGATTTAATTTAAGCATGAAGGATATAAGAGTCATTATGGGGCTGCTTAACGAAAGAGAAGGGCTCTATTCTATATTCATCAAGTGCATTGTCTAATCAGTTTACCAACAACTTTTTCCCTCTTCTTTTATGGGCAGTCATTAGATCTTTGAAAAATTGAGAGTCAACCCACTTCTGGCAACGTTTGTGTGGTGCGAAAGCTAAGTTTTCCTGGAGTGCCTGAAAAATAAAGGCACTATCCCTAGTGGAATTGGGAACAGTAACGCTATTATTTTTATATAATTAGAGCCATCCATGTGTGACCTTTGCACCTTTTCTAAGATGAAACTTAATAGTCACTTCTTGGATCACCCACTAAAACAACATTTTCTTGGATCACTTAAATGCACTCTCTTGAATCTTTCATTGCTCATTAACTCTCTTGGAGCAGAATTTATTGAGCATGGAGGTGAATCCTACCCCACTATGAGATTTTACACTGTTTTTGAGCGATCAGAAAAATATGCTTCTGTCTTGGTTTTATCAGTTTGAGTGGTTTCCTCTCTCCCTTAAACCTAAAGATATGTGATCCTGCTTGAACCTTCTTGGGAATAAGAGTTGCGACTTAAATGAAAATAGAAATTCTCAAGTCTTTTGAGTAAAGATTGAGTTGTTTTAAACTGCACCATTATGTGTAACCAAATTTTTAATGTAGATAACGGAATGGTGTTAAAGGACACTGAATACTTTAATAAGTACCTCTTACGTTATAAAATTAGTTGTAGCGTTTAGTGATTAACTAAACAATGTAGGAAGGAAATAAATGTTCTTAGTCTCCTAACCCACTTGGAATGATTATGCAATCATGAGAATTTTATTACCAAACTACTCGCCTATTCTTCTTGAAGGTTCAACAACTATGGCATCTAAATAATACATGAAGTCTCGAGATGTAGTTTGGCTGGCTGCATTTTTATGTATGCAAAATTATCAAAGTTAATTCTTGGTTCTGGGTTAATCTCAATTGCCTATTTGTGAATTTTATATCTATGAAAAGACACCTATTTTGTGGTTACCATTTCAATTTACATTCCATATCCAACTGAAAGCAGAGAAACAGAAACTGAGCGAAAGCTTATGGAGAAGAAATGCACAATACATCTCAAAATCCCCAGGGGAAAATTTTCTATTATCCTTCTTTACAATCCAGGTAACTGGATACTAGCACCGCTAATTGGGCATTTTTTCACTATACACATTCTGGTTATTAAAAAATAACTATAAATACTTTTGGTCATGCTGTTGAAGAAGAGCCAGGCCTGAGGCAGTTAGTTCTTTCAAATTTAATTTGACCAACAGAATGAAAATCATCTGTGCCTAAGCCTCCATGTGATAAATTAGGCCATTTTTCTTCGATATATGCATATAGGAATTGAGTTTAAGGATGACCAGCTTGTTGGCATGACTAGGATCATGTGCTACTCCATGTTTCATCTAACAGTTGCAAACATTCGTGTGGATTTGCATAGAAATAATCTTCTTCCTTTGGTTTATCTGGTATGACTACTCTTGTCTTCGGATTTCCCATTCGATCTGCATGAACTTGCTTTAGAGTGGTAGAGAATTCATCCCAACTCAATGATCCCTTGTTGTATTGATCTATTAAACCAACTAGAAGCTTTCTGTCCAATGAGATTGTCTTTTTGAAGCCTAAAAATCTAAAGGTCAATGACACCCAAGAAACACATCAGACTGACATTTCAATTTTTATAAGCAACTTGAAAGTACTAAAGAATTTAACCACAATAATGTCTCCATTTTGCAGATTATTCCTAAAAAAGGGTGAGAAATCCTGAAGAAACTTGTTTTAGATGGTTCATTTTTAATAGCAATAACTAAATCCTGATATAAAAACAAAATCAGTTTAAGAATATGAATCAAAGACAATCCAAATATCGAAGCAATGCATTACCTGCGATGGCCTTCGACTACTTTAGCCATATTGCCATCATATGTAGGAACAAATATGTCGCCCTCCAGTGACACGAGATAATCCAATGCTGCCATTTGGGATGAGTGGTTTTGGAAAAACTTCAAATCTGATGGTTCCAGCAGAGTCTCTTTCCTAACCTGCTTCATATCGGTAAGTTATTTTCAAGTCACATGCGAATGTAAAAGGTATGCTGTTATATTCTACCTACCACATTAGGGAAGGTTGCTGCCAAAGCCTTCATTCTTTTTTCCCCACCATATATTTCTCCAGCAGCGATATAAATTTGAATATTACGATCAATTCCCAGTGCGCTTAATACAAGAGCAGTTTCTTCAGGTGTCAAAGGACACAAACCTTCTTTCCTCTTCATTTCAGAATTTATAACTTTTTCCTTCCACCAGGGGTAAGCAAATCTAACAATGTAAAAAGAATTCTACGGTTAATTATACTTCAAATTGGTTCATATTATTCAAAGTTTGTGATAAAGAGAAAATTACCTCATTCTGGTCAATTCCTCAACCTCCTCACTGTTGAAACCTTGAGTGCAGCCAGAAAACGCCAACATATCCATTTCATATCTAAGATGAAGGACAAGGAAGGGGCCTTTCTCCCTCAACATTCTAACCACCCTTCTACCCAACTCCTCTATCTGTGGTGTGAATCTCAAAGCATTAAAATTTACGCGGCAACGCAACTTTTGAATTTCAAGAGGTAGTCCATTGTTAGCAAGACGAGAATCAGTTTTATTCAAATGGACAACTTTGTACTTCTGCACCAGAGGTAGAATCTGTTGGCAAACACTTCAAAAATTAGTCCGCATTAGTCTACAAATACGTCATAAGCTAAAGAGAAATGGAAAGGCCAAAGTTGCTCTACAATTATAGCAAACTAACCTGATGCTGGTAGTAAGATAAGTTTGACCAACTAATTGGTGGCAGTGAGTAGAACATCCCCATTTCAACTCGACTTTTGATTCTAGGCGGTAGCTTTTTCAATATACGAACCTCATCTTTCAAGGAAGTGATGAAATGATTAACATCAAATATGTCTTGAAACTCACTGCCTCATAAAGAATTGATCAGGTAATTAATTGAAGAAACTTTTAGGTTGAATTCGGGACAGTTGATGAGACTATAGATAAAGAAGCATACCTTGGGTCATTCCAAAATGATGTTTTATCCAACTCTGGGACAATAAGAGTTACATTTAGATATCTAGCAATGGTAACCATGTCACATATCTGCATGATAAATACAGAAGTAATTAAATATCGAACATTGTGACAACAAACAAGATAATACCACAGAGAATCAAAGCAATTTCATATTGCTAATGGTTTTTGGTTAGAGTAGGTAGAAACTCACTGCTGCTCTCATTTGGTTGAGTCCTCCATTACAGGAAACCATAAGATACCCATTATTCTTATAAACCCCTGCAATTACCAAATTAAGAATAAATAAAACCAGAATTTCAGACTTCCGTGAAACAAAATGGGAAAAAACATATAACAGAAACAATTTACTTAAATATAATAAGAAGAAAATAAAAGGGTGATAAGAAACCAAGATAATCATATTACTCTAATGTAAGGAGAAGGCAAATTAAAATAATTTAGCAAATATGGAAAATTTTTATCACCTAGAATGAGTCCACCTAAATTAATGTTAAAAACTCTATTCCTGAAAAAAAATAACCAGTAAAAAAAATGAACAATTAGAATCTTGAACTTACTCTTTGGAGGAAGAACAACTTTGGGAGGAATAGAAGATAGGTGAACTTCAGATTGACTAAAACAAGAAGGCCAACCCTTCAACAATCTTGGCCCCCACATTTCCCCCAAAGCCATTAACTGAACTACACAAGTCCATAACAAAGCAGTTGTAATTGCCCTTAAAATCCATAGCTTCATTGGAGACCTTGAAACCATTGAATTCTTCAACTTATCAACCTTTCCATCTTCCAAGAGCTTCACTTTCACCTCCCACTCTTTAACAGAGTTCTCTGTCTTCGACATTTTTAACATTTTCCTTTTCTCTTTCCCTCCAATTCACCAAACCCACCTAAACAGACCCCTTAAGAACAGATGCAAGATTCAACAAAACTTCAGGAAGCCAAAAAATGTTTGATAATCTCACCTCTAAAAGAGAGAATGAGATTCTTTAAACTTGATTATGATAATCAAGAAATCCTTGAAACTATAAAAAATTTCCTTGATTATATAAACTTTGCAATTAAAATAATAAAAGTTTAACCAACAGCTTCATGTTCTTGTTACTTTAATCTCCAAAATCACCTAATCTTGTCACCTTATCATACAACTCCAAAACAACTGCAATAGAATATCTAAACCAAAAACCCAGAAATAATAAGCAATTATCTTTGCTAAATCGTGACAAAACACCCTATTTCAGAATAAACTTGTATTGAAAAAACTCCTAAAGAAAAGGAAAAAATTGTGGTGACTTGTATGATAATGAGTTGAGCGTAAAAGAAAAAGTAAGTATAGAAAAGAAAGATTAGCTAGAGAGTGGAAGTCTTCACTGGTTCTATGCTTCCCGACGAGATTCCGGCGAGAACGGCCTGGAAACTAGTCGGGAAATCACAGGGAGAGAGAGAGAGAGAGAGGGAGAGGCCAACGTTTTAAAAGCAGCTGAAATGTACGAGAAAGAAAAAAGCGAGCCTCTAATTAAGGCGTGAATGTAGTCTGCAATTTTTACTGTCGCGTAAAAGGTGGAAACCAAAATTTTACCATATTTAGAATGCAGAAATAGAAAGACCTATTTTCTTTTTTGGTAGTTTTTAGTAAGAAAAAATAATTATTTATCCCCTCAAAACTTCATATTCCTTCTACTTTGTAAATAAGCTGATTAGATTAGTAAAATCAAGGGATAATTATTTTGTTTCATATCCTTATACTTAGTAAAAAATAACCACAATTGGCTAAATTACCCTTTAATTAATGCTCATTTACTTAAAAATAAATTTTAATGCAAACATCTAAATAAGGATAAAATTGAAATAAAATAATTAATACTACTTTAATTTTTCAAAAGCGTGACCTAAATAGAATAAAAAATCAAAATTTAACGATTTATGCTTCACATTATTTTTTAATTGTATAAATTATTCATTTTTATCTTTATTAGTATTATTATGTATATATAATTATATTTTGATTTTTTTTTCCAAATTCAGTAATTTATCATTATCACATTTTTTTAATGATGAAATCAATTTTGAAAATTATTTAAATTAAACCAATAAGTTGTTTCTTCTACCCTTTAGTTTTATTTTCTCCTTCCGTTTTTTAATTTTAACCTTGATGATTAAAGAAGTAGGTGCGGGATTGTGACGTGGATTAAGGGTTGGGCCCGCAAAACACCCAGAATTTTCATTTTCGATGAGGTTGTCAGATGACGTGGCATTTTGGAGAATTTTCCATGGATGTCACATCCGCAAATGCCTATGGCTTTTTTGATTTAGCCTTTGATCATTGACAAAACCACAATAGAAATAAAACATTATTATTGCTGAATGTGATATAAAAATATTGATATAAATAACTATTTTATTTCAAGAACTTGTAAATGATAAATAAATGTTATTGGGAGGCTAAAATAATATTATAAATTTCACAGGTAAAATTAAATAATTAAATTATCTATATATATTTTTTAATGTAAAAAGATCAATCAAATCATAATTACTGTTTTGATTATAGTAAAAGATAAGATAAGTTTGGATAACTAATAATTTAAAATGAATAAATATTTTAATTTTTAAATTATAAGTTATATGAATTCTTCCTATTTCAAGACTTCAATTCTAATTCGACCATTTTTTTAAAAAAAAATCACATATTTATTAATATACACAAATCATTATAAAATGAAATAAATGAATTTGTTATTGTAAGTCCTAATTAAAGATTGTTGCTTTGCAAACTTTCGATTGACAAATGCCATTACCTTATCTTTGGGATATCATATCACATTGTTAATTATTTAAATATCATATTAAATGAATTTAATATTTCTATTTTTTTTATTTTTTATTTTTTATCAATTAATGTCTAAACTAATAATTTTTTTTCTCAATTAAAGGGTTATTTATTTCCGTAGATAGTTATACTTTTCATTTTATTAAACTTTCTCTTATTTTTATTGATTTTCTCTTGGAATAGAAAGAAAATTTTTAGGTTTTTATTTTAAAAAATGAAATAATAAATTGATATTTACTTGTATTATTTTTATTTGGATAAATTACATATATATTATAAATCAATAATATTTTTCTATCAAATGCATAGAAAAATGAAATGGTAGAGTGAGAAGATGTTGATTATCCTCCTATCAAAAGGAAATTTCACCTGAAATACAAGAAAAATACCTAATTTATACATTTCAACCATAGAAAGGCAATCCTGTCTATATTTTCTTATTGCAATGGAAAGCAAATCTTTATACCATGAGATACATTTGAAATTGACTTTTTAGTCCGATATCAGAATCCATTCTTTCTTTGTTTTCATGTAACTGAAGTTTATATTTAAAGAAAAAAATGTTCTAACTGCTAATTTGAAATTGACTTTCT
This sequence comes from Jatropha multifida, assembly GCA_948099535.1. Taxonomy (NCBI): domain Eukaryota; kingdom Viridiplantae; phylum Streptophyta; class Magnoliopsida; order Malpighiales; family Euphorbiaceae; genus Jatropha; species Jatropha multifida. The sequence goes on along the minus strand of CANUEX010188205.1, from coordinate 59,932 downwards.
CTGTTTGTGCAGTTTATCTTAGAGCAGCGTTGCAATTTAATCTGCCAATCAAAACCAGAATCTGTATATTTATTGGTTCTGAATAAGGCACACACGCAGGAAGAATTTATCAGGGGATCAATGACTAAAAATCCTTATTACAGTGCAGAGATTGGTCCTCTGATGCGTGATGTTAAGAATAAAATTTGGCATCAGTTGGATTTGCTTGGGCTTCTTGAAGATGACTATGGAATGGAGTTGCTGGTAGCTGGGAATATCATCTCTCTTGATTTGAGCATTGCTTAAGTTCATGAGCAAGTCTGGAAGAAGTCAAATGGTCAAGCTTCAAATGCATTGGCTAATTCTACATTGTTATCTTCAAGTGGCACAGCATCAGCAAGAGATTGCCCCCCTATGACAGCCACATACAGGCTTCAGGTTGGTAATGCCATTTCTTGATGTTGACAGTTCACATCTGAGTTTATTTGTTGATAAAAACTGTTAAATTCTCAATATAATTAATTAAATTTTCAAAATTATTATTACTATTCAAAAATACATTAACAGTGTGTACATTTTTTTATTAGGATCATATAAGGGGTTAACTAATAATTTATTTCAATATAATAAACTATTAGTTAAAATGGATTACAACACGTAAACACGATTCATCTAATATGCGAAATAAATAAATTAGGGCTGAAGTTAAACGAGTTCGTCGACTCATTTATGATATGAATATAAACGTATTGTGTGTGAGTTGATATGGGGGTTAGATGAGTAACCTAGTTATTTAAGAGTAAAGAGATAATTTTAGTATCAAATTTATGAATTTTATATGTAAAAATTTATTATTAAATAATTGAAGTTAAATAGGTTAAAAGTTAAAAATATTATAAGCAGATTAGATAGGTCGTTTATAGGCCAATACATTTACTTAACCTATTTATGATATTAAGCGGATTATACGAATTGTATATGGGTCAACACAACTCATTTAACTTGTTCATGATATTAAGCGAGTTAAACGTATTGTGCTTGTGTTCATATCGATCGTTTAATTTTTATATCGTGTTTGTATTGAAGTTATAAAAAATTATTGCTCTGTACTTCTTTTGAATTCTAACACCAATTATATATATATAATGAAGGAATTAATATTAATTAATGATTTTTTTTAATAACTCAAGTGATTATGGCTTTTGGAGTTTGCAATTGTGACAAAAGCCCGTGATTGAATTTTGTTATCCACATCAGCTGCAGGAAGGAAAAACCTTCAAGTCTTCAACCATGGCAAAAATTTACATAGTTATGAGAATACAATGTGCAATTCAACATATACATATATATATATACATAAGAAAGAAACTAGGTCAAAGATTCAATATTTGAATTAGTTTACGCTATTTTTTACGATGTTCGATAATATAATATTTAAATTAATTTTTAAAAATTATAATATTTTATAAAAATTAATCCATATAACAACGTTTAATTTTTAATATTTTATAAAAAATTATTTAAATAATTAACGGCTAAAAGCTATTACAACATTTACAAAAACAGTTAATTTTGTAAGAAAAATCTGTGCGTAGGAATATGGATGGAAGTAAAAAAGAAAAGGAATCGTAAGTAAAAGTCGAGCAGTGCGTTGCCTGATCATAAGAAGTACTCATTAGCTTCTGAACCCAATCATGGAAATAGAAGAAGGAAGCTTTATCGGCAAGGAAAGGAAGTGAAAATATGGGCATTGCTTTTTAACTGAATAATTAATTGATTTGAGCAATGAGTGAGTGAGAGGTGGGAATGGGTTTTTTGAAGCTCTGCCTCTGACTTAAATTGCTTTATTAACTCCCACATGTGCTTTCTCTGTTCCCTTCCCAACATTTTACAAGGAGGTACGCTTTCAGTTCCTATTCATAAAGCAAAACTTCATTCCGTATTCACAGCACAGCCTGTCTCCTCCTTTATTCAATGACCCTCTACATTTCACACCTACCAAGATCAACTTATTTCGTGTTATTGAAAATCAAAACAGGATAAAATTTAACACAGGGATAGAGAGATGAGTGATTAATGTTTTGGGAAAATTGGGTTATGGGCCGAGTATCAATTTATATTTTTAAGAACAAAAAAAAGAAAAATCCTCCAATATTAAAATCCGGTCTTTGGAAGTATTACGAGACATTTTTATATTGGGCTCAGCCCGCTAATCATAGTTCAAGTGGGTCTGAAGTTAAGTGGCCCAACAATTCTACAAAGGAAAGGCATGAGTCCATCTGTATGAAGGCTTTAGTTTTCACGGACACAAACAGAGCGCTTCATTCCCTCTTTAGAAAATCAAGATTCGTTGCATTTGAAAAACCTAGGATTTCTGTAGGGTTTTTGACATACTTTAGCAACTCATAACAGTTCTGGTTTCTGAACGGATTGAAGAATGAGGCGGCTTGATTATCATGAGAAAAAGCTACTGAAGAAAGTAAATTTCTTGCAATGGAAGAGAGAGGGCGGCCACAGAGAAGCAATGGTTATGCAACGTTACCACATAGGCGAGCGTGACGACTACAAGAAGTATTCTTTTTTATACTCTTTAACGGATTTTCATATTGGGCTTTGAATTAGGTTTCTTTGTTTTAGTTTTTTTTTCTTTTCTTTTTTTTTTCTTTTCCAAATTTTGGTTATGGTTTTTGAACAAATTTTGGGAAATTAGGTATTCGAGTTTGTGCCGGATGGTGCAGAAGTTGGTCAACATATTGAAGCAAATGGATGCCAGAGACCCTTATCGTATCGAGATGACAGATATGCTTTTGGAGAAGCTGTGAGTTCTCTTTTACTTTTTATTAAATGATTTTTTAATTGGATTTTCTTGTTAATTTATGGGAGATTCATAATTAGGGCTACTATTTATTTTATGAATAGTATTTTAATGGTTAATTGTACGTTTTAGCTGATTTTGTTTGCATTACTAGAATCTCAGTGATAGTATTTTGTTTTAGTGACATGTGTTCTTATGCTGTTTATTTTAAGATGAATAGCCAATTGCTGTTTTCTTTTTCTTTGTTTGGAATATTTTCACTCAACTCTATAACAATCTAATGCCACTAAATAAGTCAGTGTCATCTAGTTGTTTTTTATATATGAAATAATTTCCCTTACAGCTAACAGCAATTATTAAAAAATAAGTCTTCTAGTATTTTGACTAAATTTGTTTTTGATAAAAGCAGAAGTTTGTATATTTGACAGCAGTTATCTTCGCACGAGTTGGATTTGCAAATTGCTTATTGTGTGTAAATCACCCAAGATATTTTTAATGAATCAAATAAATGAATTAAAAGAAAGTAATAAAAATAGAAATGAAACAGCTAGACTTATGCCAAGTAAAACAAGAAAAAAATAAACAGTATAAAAATTCAGACATTAACTGCTATAAAAAGATTATCAAAACCCATGAAAGTACTTTTTGTAATCTGGACTATCTAGGAATAGAGACTACAGAGCTTTTTGGTCACGTGTTCAACTCGATGGGACTGGTTACTGAATCTCCACCATTCTATGGGATAGGAAAACCCTACTAACATCATGAAGCAAGAGGCTGCTGAAACCTGAGAGAGCCCAAGTGGCACATGGTTACCCAAAGGAACAATCCAACTAAACAGTAAAAAACTAGGGAAACAAAACAAAACCCATCCAGACCTTGTTTCATGCCATATTAACTTGATTATGATATATCCATGTGAGTTGGTAAATTCAGAAGATTCTGTGACTAGGATCATCAGCAAACCATCCCAGAACTCAATTGTAAAGCCAAGGTTACTGACAACTGGATTCCTGTACTATACCTTCATTGTTGCAGGGCAAGGGAAGAATGCTTTTGCTTTGCAATGATAACTCATCCATTGAGCATTGTATTAAGAAAATTTGGTCCAATTAACCATGTATGCTTATAATATTGAAGTTAGTTTCATCTGGTTGTTCTTCTCTCTCTCTCTCTTTCTGCATGTAGTGATTATTATTTATAGTTACTATCAAGTTTGATATTTTTGTTACTTGTTTATGAATGGCAGCTATAACATGGGAGTAATATCAAGCAGGAAAAGCTTGGCTTTGTGTGATCGATTATCGGTGTCATCATTTTGCCGGTAGGCAAATGCCTCTCTCTCTCTCTCTCTCTCTCTCTCTCTCTCTCTCTCACACACACACACACACAACTGTCAGTCCCCTTAAGTGGTTTTACAACTTTTTGGTTACCTGTGTTTTGGTAAGAAGTCATTAGGGCCTTGTCAGTATGCGCAGCTTTATGAGGAGGCACCCCTGTCCCAATGTTAGGGGGGCTGTTTTGCTGAGTTCGTTAGACAAACTCTCCCATGCAAATGCACCTATGTCCATGTGCTTGCAGCCTTGCATGCACCATTAGTAGTGTTATTTTGTGGCTACAGTGTAAGCAATTTCTCTATCTGAGTTGCAACTAAGGTTATTTGTAACTGTTGCTGCGATAGTGAAGGATTTGACTCGTTGAAAGGTGGACTTCTGTCCAATCTGTAACTCTGTTCTTGTCAGATCCCTGGCCTTTCTATTTCTGGATACTGCTTTTTTTTTTTTAATAATAAAATTACCCCGTTGCTTGTAGACGGAGGCTTTCAAATGTTATGGTGCGATTGAAGTTTGCTGAGCATTTGAAAGAAGCCATCACATACATTGAGCAGGGTCACATTCGAGTTGGTCCAGATACAGTTACTGACCCAGCATTCCTTGTAACGAGGAATATGGAAGATTTTGTCACTTGGGTAGATACATCCAAGATAAAGAGAAAGGTGCTCCAGTACAATGAGAAATTGGATGATTATGATGCAATGAACTGAGGAGTCTTGATTTTTTTTTTCTTCCCGTTGCTCTATATGGGTTCTTTTTAATTCTATAACAGAGTTTTTGTTCGGAGCTTAATGTATAAATGTTGCTGAGTGGTGGAGAGACGGTTTACATTGCTGTTAAAAGCTCTCCACAAGAACTGGTTAATGTATTTTTTTTAGTATGTTACTTCTTTTTATTGCAACGGCTTGAAGGTAGAAGCACAAAACTATCGTCTACTTTAAATTGACTTTGATATGTAATTCTGATCTCCATTGTTATACAGTCAGACATCACTTGCAAAATTCATATTTTTTGCGGTGTTGATTCATAAATTCGCATTCTATTATAAGGAAACACTGGATCAACTATTCATCTTATTTGGTTAATATGGCAATTTGCGAATATGATGTTAACAAGACATTATAAATTCGGCTAATTCATTCAAGGAATTATATGAAGAACCAGTTTTCTTCATACTAAGTTTAACCTTCTCTCTGAAGACTATCGCTCTCTGCTTCATATTCACAATAGCTCGCTCTAATCCTTTCTCCAATTCCAAGCCTATGTTCCATACATGACTAACATATCTTGCTATGACCTTTGATCCCCAAAACATGGTCTGCATATCATAGGAACTCCTTCGCATATACTCTCCATTTTGGAATTCCATCCTCAATGGCTCAAAAACCCACCTACAGCAGCATGTTTTAAGACTTCCTTTTGTAGTGCCCATTTTACAATGCAACCTCTATCTCCAACAGCTTTTCTGAATCCATCAGGCAATAGCTCAATCCAATTTGAACCACGAATTGACCCAGTCCTAACTACCCACAAAAATGGCTGCTTGCTGCTGGCTAGTCCCCGGGCCATTTCGGCTAGCGCATTCTTATTGATAACAGCAATGCTACCTAAACTTACATAGATAACTGTGTTTGCAGCTTGCCTGTCAAGCCAAGATATTCAGCTAGTTTCTTCTTCTAGTAAGCTGATAGAAGAGGCTGGTACAATTTTGTGCATAGGGCCTATTGTGAAGAACGGAAGTTGACACTGCTCTTTCATTTCTAATAGTGATGATTGCTCTAGACAATCCATTGTATTCCAAATGATGCCTAAGGATGATCTTGTGTTGCGTACGATTTCCATTTGCCATAACAAGGCATCGAAGAGACTAGGGCTTGATATGCCATCTGATATGGGAAGGGAAGTAAAGTGAGGGTGATTGGCTGAGTTTGGAGAATTAAAATTGGTATGAGCAATTGTTATGGAGAAACCTTTGGAGTAAAGAATTGCTCCTAACTGAATCATTGGGTTTAGGCGTCCTTGTAGTGGAAATGGAACCAGCACTAGACGGCGACGTTTCTGTTTGTGTTCTTGCATTTCCGGTGAATGTTTTGGTTGCAGAAAGTGTATACTTGCAGGTAATGAAAATGAGATGTTCTAAGTTATTATCTACATTTGCAAAGGCAGAACTTAATTTGAAAAATTGAAAAACAAAAAAAGGAAATTTGCAAAGTCAAGAACTAGGAAGTTTACTCAAAGAGGTGGTTATACGTGAGCATGAGTTGGAGTTTTCGTTTTTAATTTCAAAGTCGATGCTTTGAGCCATTGTTAATGATGAACAAAGGAACTGCATGTTGGCGTTTGCCTATGTAAGCAATATTCAGGGTGAAGCATTTTAACATATTATTTTATTCTCATGTTTTGAGAAAAAAGATATGGCAAAACTATGCATTTCTAAAAATATAAAAATAATATTATATATTATAGCAAAATATAAGGATAGGATTATCGTTTTTTTTTAAAGTGACGAAATATGTCAAGGTCCACAAGTTTCTAATTTTATAGATTTTTGAAATAAATTTCAATTTAGTGGATGAACTTATTTAGTAAAATAAAAAAAGTTAAAATTTTGAATTAATTTAATCTTTGAACTTATATAAAATAATTAAAAAATTTTGGTTTCATTTTTTAAATCAATTTAACTCCAGAACTTGCTTTGATTTTTAAAAATTAATAATTAATTTTAATTTAACATAATTAACTTTTTATTCTTTTTTCTCCACACTAAATTTATAAAATACGCATTATAATTTTAATTTATTCAATATGAAAAATGCATAAATTGTATAAGTGATTACTAAGTAATAGATGTTAATTTGAAATGTTAAAATTAATATATATTTATAAACTCAAAATTATTAAAATAAAAAGAGAAACAACATACATCATATATTAGTTTATTATATTTTATAATTAATTAACTTTTTAATGAATAGTTTTAATAAAAATTTATATAATAATTAGAGATTAAATTGATTTAAAATATCAAATATGATATATATTTTTTTTATCATTTCTAAAAAATAAAATCAGATATTTTAATCACTTTATATAAATTTAAGAGCTAAATTGATTCAAAAGAGCAAATTTGATCTTTTTTACCCTGCTAAACAAATTCAGGACCAAATTGAGATTTATTTTTTAGATTTTTTAAAATTTTTTGGTTTGATATAAATATTAAATCAACAAATTTCAATTATATTTTTATAAATAAATAAATTATAAATTGGAGGGGCTCGAAAATATGACAAAAAACTCGATCATTATCATTCATGAAGAATTTCAAAAGTCCAAATTTTGTTTCAAAATCTTTCATTGCAAATATTTGATAATAAAGAGGATCCTCCGGAGAAAAATGATTTCATAATCGAGGAGCAAAACGTGTTCAACATATAAGCATATCATACAGAGGGATATGGAAATACAACCCAATTATATTACTTGGATATACAAAAAGCAAAATTGGTAATAGTACGTCTGAGACCAGCCAATGGCATAATGCGCTAGAACACATACCATGCTCCTGACTTTGGTCTAAAATCCTCTCAACTTTTCCCCGCATTTATCGCAGCTTGCACAAAGTCCTCGCACCGTGCAATCCCGCCAGATAAAACATCAGCCAGAACGCCAATAATATCAAAAGCTTCCTGCAAAGCAGTTGCAGAATTCATCTCGTCAAGCCATGAAACCAATTCCTTGGAGAAACCCACCATTTCTTTCACATTTAATAGTTGTTCCTTCATTATCACTTCCCAAGGTTCCAAACTTCCATTTTCATCTTCCCCTTCTGATCCCATAGATGTTCCTTCTGCTTTAACAGATGCTGCATTTGGTGTTTTTTTGGCCTTGAAGAAGCGCTGAAGCTGCTCAATCAAACCTGTATAAACAAGCATAGGTCGAACAATCGACAATAGCTCATCAGGATCCCCAGTTTCTGTCACAGGGCTTCTGCTGGTACTCCCCGACTCTATTCTTACCATGCCAGTTGAAGTGGATGATGCCCTAGTTGTTGATCGGCCATAATTGTGTTGCATGTACGCATGGTATATTCCTCGCTGCAGGAAAGAACGACGGTGTTGCAACCATAACTCGTAGGACTCTGAAAGAAGTGAATTCACCATCATAAATTGGACAGTTTCTTCAGTTCCAGCAGCTGGCTGTGTTACAGGAGTCAAGGGTTTAGAATCCAATGAGGATGAAGTAATATACGATGATACAGTCTTGGCCATGCTACGTCGTTGAGACGGGCTTCCCTGTTCAAGAAGGTGACAAGCCATTTGGATCATGAAAGGTAGGAAGCGGGAGTTGCTCTCCCTTCCACCACCTCTACTTTCTGAACTGAATGATGCCCCTGTTGCAAATCGAGCTAGCATCTATAGCAAAAGATGTGCAGAGACATTAGGTATATATAAATGAATTCTCAAGATAAATAATAATGTAAAATGAGAATAGAAAATGCTAGTGAGGATGGTTTCTTACCAGAACAATGTCCCAAGTCAAGAGCCGGAGCCGGCTACCATCAGCACGACCAAGAGCATTGAGGTTATCCCAGTATTGGTCCACATAGCGGATATATTGAGCCAATGGGACAGATGGACCTCTAACAGGGAATAAGGAATTGCATAGTGATTCATTGTTTCTGAGGGTAGCACCCTCCCACTCTTTTTTAGGATTCTTCAGAGCAGCATCTGCTCTTTTGGCTTCCTGATGACATTGGAAATGAATGATATTGAAATAACTGACTGTGGTATAAACACATTCCCCACCCCCACGTGCACTTCCTGAAGTGCCAACACCCAGATTCACTCGCTTGCTGAAAGAGTAAACGCCCAGCAAGTCAGTAGGCCTCAAACTATATCCCTCTCGACATACCATGCATGCCAACCCATCTTCCTCCTCTTCTACATCTTCCAAACCTTCTAGGATTGGCCGAGCAACAACAATTCTCTCACCACCATCTGAAGCGAGTTCTTGTCGCATTCCAAGTCCCTTTATGGTTAACAGAAGACAACATTAAAATAATAATAATAATAAAATTTTACAACTAATTTTTTTTTTTTGAAAAAAGCAAGCATATGATACATTCAATTCATTTTCTTAATGCACATGAATTTGATGCCCAAAAAGATTGATTGATAAGAGGAAAAGATGTGATTAGAAATTAGTGAAATGAAGCAACTACTTAAAACAGGAATTACCTGAAGCAACTCCTCTCTCTTCCTCAAAGCGCGACGCCTCATTTCATCTCTAGTGGCATGACGCAACTTACGCACTTTCTCCTCCAAGAACCCATCTCCTTTCCCCTCCTTATTAGATAGCGTGTCTAGTAAGTTCTCAGCTCTAGGGCCAATCTCATTTTCTCCGGGGACGCCTTCCAGAGCATGGAGCAGCGGTAAGATCCCTCCCTCGTCAATACACCTTTGTGTGGCTAAGTGCCCCATCGACAATCCCCTCAGCATAGATAATATATTTGGGACAGATGGCAGTTTCAAACCTGATGCCCATTCTGCACTAGATTTGAACCCAGCCTGCCCTGCAACTGCAAAACTCTCTCTTAGATGTCTGACAGCAACATGTGTGATACCTTTCTCCAGAATGATGTCCTTCAATCGCTCTCCACAGGAACTCGTCTTTAGTGATTCAGATACCCTAACAAAATTTTCCACAGTAAACCTCTGTTCAGCTGCTTTCTGAGCAATGTTCTCATCTTTGGGATTGGCTTGATGTTGTTTCTGCAACAGGTCAAATTCTCCCCAATCTTGCAAGTATGGGTTGAAGTGCTGAATGAGTGCTTCCATTGCAGCAGGTTCACCATATGTCAGATAAGGCAAGATTCTTGCAACCATCTCAGTGTTCCTCTGTTGTTTGTTGGACTTTTTAAGGCCTGAAGGGTGACACAACCTTTCGAGGAACATGAGAACTATTTTTTTGGCCTGTTCCCCTGTACCAGTCTCCTCACTAGTGACAGTAAAAGCACTCTGTGTGATGCTAATATTATCACTCTCATTTGCCTCCAACGTCAAGCTCTCAACTATCAAAAGAATGCCTTCTGCTGGCTCCATGGCATCCACAGAGAAGGCACGCCTTGCCGTTTCCAGAAGAAGACCTAAAGCTCCAATCCTTAACAAGGCCCTTCTGTTCTCTCGTATCTTGCAGCAATGCATAAGGAGGTTAAGAACTGCAACCAACTGCTCCTGGTTGGACTTGAAATCATCTCGCAACCGCTGCACATTTTAAATCAAAGTAACAATGTCTTTAAAATTGTAGCAATAGATTTCTTTTGCAAAACTCAAAAGGGAGAAAAAGGACAGAGAGAAAGAAAAGGTGTGCTAATTCACATTGTTAATTCCATTTCAGTTAATTGATGTAGATTAAAACTTGAGAAGAAAAAGAAAAACATTAGTTATATGGCATATATATGGTTTTCACTAAATATCCCATTCTAGAATGAATTCAACGTCAAACAAAAAGATTGAACCATTCAAGAAAGCGAACTCATAACAAAGTTATGGCATGAAAAAGTAACTCACCTGGATCATGCCTAACAGAATTTCAAGCCCACCATACTCTTGAACTGCTCCTGCAATTGCAAACTCAACTTCTGGATCTTGTGATTCCTCCCTGTCTTCCTCCAATTCTTTAATCATAGGCTCAGTAGCTTCACCATCTAATCCCTATGAATTGTCCACCAGAAAAAAAAGTTCAATAATAATATCCCAAAAGAATAACAAACAATAATGACTCATCTCTTATAGACAAAACAATCCAAACTTCCATGTTGAGTGTTGGCCTTCCAAAGAAGGGGAAAGATAATTTTAAGGAAAGCACAAGTACATGAGGCAAAGTAAAAGGAAGTGATTAAGGAAAGAATTAGTAATATCAAGTACATCAGCAGTCTGTCAGCATTTAAAGAACTTCCAAACACCACATCAGCAAAACCAATGACAGAAATGAACCCCACAAAAGAAATATGTGAATTGGGCAAAGCTCAACATAGAAATATCACGAGAAAACAATAAATAATCTACTAGTATTGCTAAAATTTTCTCATTAATTCAGAACACAGTTTTTATCAACAAATAAACTCAGATGCGAACAGTCAACATCAGGAAATGGCATTACCAACCTGAAGTCTGTATGTCACTGTCATAGGGGGGCAATCTCTTGCTGATGCTGTGCCACTTGAGGATAACAATGTAGAATTAGCCAATGCATTTGAAGCTTGACCATTTGACTTCTTCCAGACTTGCTCATAAACTTGAGCAATGCTCAAATCAAGAGAGATGATATTCCCAGCTACCAGCAACTCCATTCCATAGTCATCTTCAAGAAGCCCAAGCAAATCCAACTGATGGCAAATTTTATTCTTAACATCACGCATCAGAGGACCAATCTCAGCACTGGAATAAGGATTTTTAGTCATTGATCCCCTGATAAATTCTTCCTGCGTGTGTGCCTTATTCAGAACCAATAAATATACAGATTCTGGTTTTGATGGGCAGATTAAATTGCAAAGCTGCTCTAAGATAAACTGCACAAACAGAGAAAGTCAATTTCAAATTAGCAGTTAGAAAAACAACAATTTCTGATCTATGAACTTAAAAATGAAGTTAACTGAGGAGTTATTTTATTGAAATTGCCTATCTCTAAGCAATCTAAACTAAGGTATATCAACAACTGAACAATCAAGACAGCTACTCTTTGAAATAAACAAAGAATTACTTTTCCAACAATCAAAATACTCAAATGTGACCGGGAGCTATCTCTCCCACTTCACAAACTTCAAAAAAATTTTAACTAAGCGAGAAAACAGGGAAATAATTTTTAATAAGAGAACTATAACCACGTCCATAAATAAAGTTATAAAAATTAACATTACACAAAGTTATAAAAGTCCTGCATATTATGACCCAAATTAACAATGTAAAATATTAGGAAATTTCCAATACCAAACAAGTTCGTCCTTTTCTCTCCTCCCCATGGATTTGTAGACCACAAATACAAGCTCGGATAAATTGTCTTTTATTTTCACTGCTTTCAAGCAGAAGACTGTCTAAAAGATCATTTAGAAGGCGATTGCAATCACTGATCAACTTTGTCTTTTGTACTACCAAACCACGAATAACAATAAGAGCCTCAAGGATATCCGACAGCAAATTGTCTCGCATAAATCTGACATCAAGATCAAATTAGTTGAAAATATTAAGAGGGAAAATTAAATCACCAACTTGAACTATTAAGTTATCACTGATACCTGGCTCTGATGTTGGGAACCTCCAAAAATTTGCCAAGGAGTTCAATAAGCTTGTGAAGAATGAAACCCTGTGATATGTCAATATGCAGGCTCCTCTCTAGAGATGCAATGTTATTCACTTCTTGGGTAATCAGTTTACAGATTGCAGTTAGACATCCACGCACAGTCAAAAAAAGACGAGAATCTTCTGAATCTATCATCTTGAACAGCAATTCAAAGTATTCTGCGGCACTTTCACTAGCAGCAAGGGTTGAAGGCAGTAAAGCCATCAGTAAGTTTAACAACCGAAACCGCCTTGATGAACTCTGGGCACAAAGCAAACTAATCAGCATGCACATCTCTGACCTGATAGACTGCGAGCAAGCGCTCAAAACAAGTTCTGTCACCCAGGACCCCAGCTCAAATGTGGACATATCACCCTTAGACGTCTTACAAGCACGACGCCTCCACCTAAGAGCATATTTGAGAGCAAGGTATTCATTTCTCTGAGGCCGAGATCTCTGACCAGCCCCTTTGATAGCTTGGGACACTTTGTACTGCCTTCTAACAAAATCAAGGTATGATGCTCCTTTCTCCCACTCAGAATAACTCAATAATTGAATATCTTGAGTCCTATGAGAAGCATCCCAATTTTTTTCCGAGGGTTCTGATGCTGGCTTGCTACCACTGACAACTCCACTCAATGGTCCTGAGTTGCTTTCATCCTTCAGCAGCATTACAGGAGCAGATTTGCCAACACCCGGATCTTTATCTCCTGTATCAGGTTTTGGAGGAGTACATGCCTGAGATATGATTCTCAGACAGGGGAGAATAATATGCTCAGCTATTGCAGGATGTTTAGCACCCAATTTAATGGATGAAAATAACAGCTGGAAAACAACACGTAATCTAGATTCCCAGAACTCATCAGCCAAGGAACAAACTTCTGAAAGCAGTAACAACTCCTCCCGAGTGGCAACAGCAATGTCCATGGAACGATGATGCTCGAGGCAGTAGATGACTTTCTTCTGTATTAAACTGTTCAACTCAGTTACTGCATTTATATCTCCTTCAGAGAAAGCACAAAGTACTGCCCTAGCTTGTACACGAGCTGTTTTTGGACCTTGATGAATGTTATTTTCAAACAACTCAGATAAGATGCCAGCTGCAACTAGTTGTTTCTTTGAATTTGGATGCTTTGACAGCACCTGTAACATCTCCAAACACTGCATCACAAATGTGGTTGCACAGCCATAGCAATTATTTGGAGACCTGGAAACCACAAATCTGGAGGCAGCAATAGCATCATCTGAATGTTTCTGGTGCAAATAACTCATCAAAACCCGACGAAGGCCCTGCAGCGTCTGAACACTTTTGCTGACAGAATCAAAAGCAGCTTTGCACTTTTCACCATATAAGACACCTAGAAGGGCAATCTTACGATTTATCTTACATGAAGGTCCAGGGAGAGAAACCATCATTTGCTGGACTGAGTCCTTCTGTTGTGAATCCATTTCATTCTCACCAATGCTCGATACAATCTTAAGAAGAGGCTTTTTAAAACCCAGAAGTTGCTGGTATCTCCTGTGTGCATTTTCTGATTCTGATTCTATGGCAGCCAGACCTCTCTTCATATCATCATCATTCTCCATGTTATCAAATGTAAAACTAGGCTTTGCCATAAAGTTGAACTCAAAACGGCCATATTTGCTGTACCCACACTCATTGCATAGAAAAGAATCCAAATTTTCATAATTTATGTTGCGACATTGTCTGCACTGATATGCATTCTCATGGCAATTGCTGCAAATTCCATACTTATCAGTGACAGGTCGACTACACCGTGGGCATTGCAATGGTTCAAGTGATAAAGCCTGAAGATTTTCATAGAAAGAATCCAGCTCAATCATGAAGTTACAAGCAGTGATTGGAATAGGAAACTCCACTTTTAGCTCTGTTTGATTGAAAGTCAGATGGCAACTCTTCGCACGCTTCCACAAGGACCAATTATTTTTCAACTCTGATAAGTCAGCTACAGGTCGATTGTTGTAGTAAAGGTTTAAAACTTTCACAGATTTAGACTTGCGTGCATCATGAACATTCATAGTCACAGTCTGGATTGTGTAACTTCCAGTGCATTTCACAATGATGCGGTTGTCAGTAAACTTAGTCTCAGACTTCAGGCTTTCTAGCTTCATCTTACTATAAGGTACCTCAGGAGAACTGCAGGCAACACAAGGTTCACTCTCAAGATAGTAACCATCAAACTCTACAAGACCACTCAAAGTATTGTATATGCGAGAATTGGGATGATTAGCAATAAGCTCATTTTGTGAATGCAGTGTCTCAAAGATGCACCTAATTACATCAGGGGTCAAGCAACGATCCACGAGTTCAGTGCTCTGCTGCTTTGAACTATTATCTGGGACTTTCCCCAGTAACCAAGTGACTAATTCAGTGAACTCAACAATATTCTGACCATACATAGGTAGGCTTTTCACTTTCTGCAAGAAAGCCACTAACATTGTTTCCTTGAATGAAAGCTTCCCATGATGCCATGCACCATAAACAACATATTTAGCTTCTGTGCGCACAGAGCTAGAATTCCATTCCAGTAAAAAGCAGTCAACAAATTGCCTCAGAACATCACCACCCTTCTCAGTAAATATATCTACTGCTGCCTCCATATCCAAATAAGATTTCTCCAGTCCAGATTCAGATCCATCTTCACCTTTCTTCTTCTTCTTTGAATCCTGTGCCCCTGATTTGTTTAAACTTGTTCCAGAATCCCCCACCTCAACTTTTTGCAAGGAGTGGGTCATATCCTTTCCCGAATAAAAAGCCAGATTTAGAAGTTTGAGAGTCTGGACCACAGATTCTTCACCAAAATAAAATACCGCATTCATCAGGAATGGTAAAACATCCCCATGCCTCAAACAGTATTTCTGCCAATTTCTAGGCCGTGCAGCAGCCACCTCGGCCATTGTAGACAGGCACTTCACTATCTTCACGCTTCTCTCATATGGAACAGGATTTTGAAGGCCACCAGATTTATTTATGTGCTTGTAAAGTTTCTTCATTTCAGTAGAGAACTGCCACGAGTCTCGGACACTATAATAGTGAGTTTTACTTCCACAAAGATGCAGAAAAAGTCTCCTCGCATATCTTCTTACAAATGTTGTCTGAGGATTATTGATGTAACTGCAGAGGACATCCTGATATCCGTCTAATTTCAAATCCTTACCAGAAGATATCTTGTAGACCTTTTCTTTCTCCCCAGTCTTGTCTTGCTTTTCTGGTCTAACCAAAGTGTAGACTAGTCGAAAAGCATTCTCCAATAATAGCCTATGATAGTCCACAAAAATATCAGTTCGATGGGCTTTTGCATATGAATCTGAAAAAAACGGAGAGAAATTACCCGCAGGTAAATCTCTCCTAACTGTCAATAGAGCTCCACATCCAGAGCCAGAACTCGAACCATGTGTGTTTTCAATATTAGCAGTAGGGGACTTGAAAACATTGACAAGCTGCTGCAGAATATCCATCAGGTAGTTAACAAAAGCTTGGTTCCTAAGATAATTGCATGCTCGAAGCAGCTGGGATATAAAGTCATTTTTCTCTTGACCATCTGAAGAAAACTGAGAAGCAACTGAAGTAACCTGAATAGTGTTCTTATCATGTGAGTCTGCATTTCCACTTGATTTAGGAATAGAACCATCACTGCCAGGCTGGTGCCAATTTCGAAGCATCAAAGTAAAAAACATAAAAACAAGGATAGCAACTTCCCCAAAAGAAGAGCGAGCTTTGGCTACAAAAGGTTTAGAAAGATCAATCTCATCCAAAAACCACCGGATCAGTTTCTCCAAATCCAAGGCCTCAGGCTTGGAGCTGTCTATAAAAGGTCCACCCACTGCAGAGGACAGTCTATACAACAATTGCATGATAGGGATGGCACGAACACCAGAGGTTGTTCCCATCCATCCTTTCAGTTGTTCAAGAAGTTCTAAGAGAAGCAGTGAATTCACAGCTCGTTTTGAAGCAGAAATAGAGACAGTATCAGTCACCGAGGCAGAAAATTCTCCAGATTCATTGGGCTCCAGTACATGAATTGAAGGAGCAGAGTTCTGCATGCTAACATCTGCTGCGATAGGCATCAAGTTTGAATCATTTCCATCGTCAGTGGAGAAGTGTATTTCATTGCCTTCTCCTCCTAATGATTCCACCTCAATTGGAATAGCTGTCATGGGATGATCTCTAGAATGGGGTGGAGGAAGCCGATCGGCATCTAAAACTTGATGGCAAGCCTCACATAAGTCAAAATCGGGACAAACAGTACAATGCCATCTTCGCCTGAGTATAGGAACAGTGGAGCATCCATCACAACAATATTGAACAGAGGACGTGATTGAATCTTCTTCAATCATGACCTGTGTATTTCCACCAGCTGCCTCAGAAGGCCCAGAAGAAGAAACAGCAGCATCCACAGCATCATCTGTTGCTAGCATTGTCTGCTTCGGGAATGGAACCTGGAGTAATCTTGAGGATATAGCAAGGCTGAAAAGGAAAAGGAGGTGCCAATTAGCTGATATAAAACCACAATACCACACAAACATGCACAAAATGGGGCAACTACTACCTGCTGGAAGTTTGCACAGCCTCATTGCAAGAGAAAAGAAGTTTCTTTAATAATACAACAGCAGGAGCAACAGAGCATCCTGCTGTGTCCTTCCCATGTAAAGCCAGGCATTCAGCATAACAATAAATAAGCTCCACAGAGGATATGACAATATTGTTCATAGTTTGTGTGTCAGGCTGCTCAAACTCCAAAATTCCCCATAGAACTTGCATGAGTCCATCCACCACACCTGAACCTGTATTAAAAATGAGCAAGGCAATAGCGGTGTCGGTAACTTAAAAAAAAGAGCCAAGTAAGCAGGCATGTGCTTGTGCATATTTGTGAAATCATGTGTTCACAATATTTGATAACTATTCATTGAACAACTCCATCCCCCTCCCTTCCCCTCCCCCAAAGGAAGGATGAGAAGGAGAATGAGAGGATGTTTGTTTGCCTCAGGGAGGAAAACAATATTCAGTTCTCTAGTAAGAACAAGAACAGGATTCTTTTTTCTGTACCCCACAATTGCTAAGATCACCAATACAAGGTTATCAAAATTGCTTTTTTAACCAGAATCAGTACAGTTCAGAAAATTGAATCAAAGAACCATAAGCACAACTTCACAAACATATTGCACAACTCATCCATTTCACAGGGTGATTAAAATTACAATCCATATCATTTTTAGTAATATTTGCTCACTCATCCTAACCTAATAGACCAAGTTCACAACATCAAACATAACAGAAAATATAACATTAAATCAACTAACATTATAAACTAGAAACATTCATTAGAAAGAAAAATAATTGTTTAATTTGGAATCCCTAATTCCATTGAAATGCGTTGTTTTTGGGTGATGCCTTATGGCCCTTATGTATGGGTTTTCTAGTGCAGAAATAACCCCACTGATCTAATATAAGATCAGGCCATTTAATCAATTTTAGCACCAGTATAGAATCTATCTGATTTTAACATTTTCACGATTTTGTATACGAGTGGACATGTTTTTCCATATTGAAATTGTAAACTTCTGTGATTTTACAAGTTGAATATGCAATTTTTATAACATTGTTTTGTATATATCTGTCTGTGCAACCAATGCAGAATACCATTTGTCTCCAGGAAATGCGCTAAATTAGAACGGCGGTGCAATGCAATCTTAGACACGGCACGCATCTGAGCAGTAAATTCTTCAACCATCCATCCTCCTGTAGTTCCACCGGCCCCTAGCCTTGAAGATAACATAGAGGTTGATTTCACCACTCCGTGAAGTCGCAAAGTATCTTTAACCTAAACAAAAGAAAACTAATTAGTGACTGAAATTCACATGGATCTGCTCACACATTTACTTGCAGAAGCACATTCAAGCACACAGTTAAAAAAGGGTGCTGCATTACTGTGCTATCTAAAATTATTTTGCAGATAGTACCTGGTAATATCTATCTTTCTTGGGGAAAACAGACTGCAAGACACGGCTAGCAGCAGCCTGTAACAAGGGTTCTCTGTCACTTTCAAATATTGTTTCTAAAAGTGGTTTACACTTCAGTTCACTTGGCTCCATTTTTACGTCATCTTCCTGGGTCCTGCACAATGAATATAATCTGGATAGAAGCTTGAGACCATCCGCTACTACCTGCTCCTGAATATCAGCCTGCACTGATTGGCTCTTTTTCCCAGAACCTCCAAGCAATGAATTGGAACCAAGCACACGAGCTTCCATATCCAAAAATGCATCCATCTTCTCCTTCCAACCAAATTCATCTTTAGCTCGACCATATACTTCAAGACAGTCAATTCTGGGCAGTGCAGTGCCATTGAATGTAGGCCCAACAGAGATAACAAATTCTTCATCAGCAAGGAGTGATTCAGCTACAGTAAATGGAATATCATACCAGGAACGCATGCCCTCATCTAATTTAATTACCCTCTGGAAAATGGTAATATCAGAAGGTATATGGTTTGCAGATGTGTTACCCACATGCACACGAAAACCAACCATGACAATATCAGGATTGGAGTTGGAGATTGATATCTGGAAAACACAATAACGCACACAAAAAATGAAAAAAATTACAATAGAGAACTCAATTATTCCATATAGAACTACGAGAAGCAATATTTTTTTTTTTTTGGCTAACAAGAAAATATTTTCAATGGACTTCGTTTTTTTACACTCTCTCTTTGACATGCACACAAATTAAACAATATATATATATATATATATATATATATATATATATAGATAGATAGATAGATAGAGAGAGAGAGAGAGAGAGAGAGAGAGAGTTGATAGTACAAAACCAAGAAAAGTATTAAGTCAATCATAAGCATTCACAAATATTAGAAAAAAGAAAATTTAGTTTATACATTTAAAAGCACAGCAGTGTTGACATTATTGCAGACATGGTTATGGACAGAGCAGAATGGATACAAAGGATTCATACCCCAACTAGTTTGAAATTAAGGCTTAGTTGTTATTTAGGCATTTAGCATACACCAAGATTAGGAATGCCAGCAATGTTACTTCAAAGTCTGAATTTCTAACAATAAGCTCTGACATGTTCCACAATTACAAGGATGATTACAACCACTGTAAAATGATTATAAGCACTGTGACCAGAAACAAATATACATCTATTCTTTATCCTGGGAATACTAAATGATGTTTACTTTAGACCGCCACCTGAGAGACCCTGGTTGTCCGAAGCACTATGCTAAAAGGGAATCATGGCTTTAAATGATGCTAATAAGGCTATTACATAATACAGTCACTATAATAGTGCTCATCGGTACCATGGCATGATAATTCATTTTCCGTATACACAACAGGGATAAATGAATCTTCCAACACAACTGTGTATTGTATATGTGAGCATTATTTAAAAATGAAAAATCCAATTAAGACCATAACGCGCGCGCGCACACACACACACACAAACTAAGACAGCTAGAAGAACCCAAAGAAGCAATACCTTGAAGCCTGCAGGGCTAGGGCTTTCTAAAAAGCCATCTTCTAATGCCAAGCTCTGTTTTGCAGCTTCAGAATCACCATTTCTGATGGCATCACCACCTAGTTTCACATCTGCAGTGATGCAAGCAGTTTTCTCAAAGAAATCAAGTGGGAATTCCGGTTTTATCCCTGCATAAGCTTTATCACTGAGGATGCCAGAACCCAGTTTTTTAACTTTCTCAGCAGCCAAACTTGCACAAGCATCAGATCCAGTAGGAACATGTGAGTATATCTGAAGGCTCCCATCATCATATAAAACAAGACAGTGGACCTTGTCTTTGGACAGAGGCTTGTAAGCAGTTAACCCAACTAAATGCGAAGTTGAGCTTACAGCATGCCTCATGCACTGTGCCTGTAGTTCTTGAGGCCCCATGGAAACAGCAAGTGCAGCATTTGATTTGACACTGGAGAAGCAAACAAACAATCCACTGCCCATAAGCAACTCTCTCCATCGATGCAGACCTGCTGACCGCATCTTGCCATCTTGTTCCTCCTCATAAACAAAAGAAATCTCAGTTAAAGATGTTGCCTCAGGACTTAGTCGACCCATCAAAGTAGTGCCATCCTGATAGGATATGAAAAGTAATTTGTAGGTGGAAGAGAAATATAAAGATGAGCCCTTTGCATTGATTTCTCTGTCCTGAATCTGAATAATTTCCTTCAATGGGGTGGCCCCAACATTACCCTCCACAGACAATTCTAACCTGAACAAGCTACCTTGCTCAGAGAGAACAACAAGAAACATTCTACCCTGGGAAGCCATAAGGAGCGTTGCATCAACAATTGTGTCTTCCTGCAATGTGAAGTAGTGCAGAGGGCTGATGTTGTCCTGTGATAGGTCGTATATCTTGATAAACCTGTTCGTCACAACCATTAACTTAACCTGAGAACCTGGAACCCAATCAATTCGTCTTATGTATGCACCTTGCAGAGCAAGTTCAATGGCAAGACGATCAGTCACTTCACCACGGGGATTTAAAGTAAGGACTTGACAATCTTCATACCCTGCTATGGCAAGATAATTCTCAACAACTGAATTGAAAGCAAGATGTACAATCTCAAAGCGAACGACATTTCTTGAGAGAGGCTTAACATTAGTCTTGTCTGCTGTTACTGGTGCTATGGTGGCTTGTCCAATCAATTGCCCAACATCAAATATAGCGACTTTGTCTCCTTCTCCAACAGCAAGTCGACCTCGATTACTGACACTGAGCAAAGATTTGACAAGAGAACCAGTAGCCAAATGTGATCTAAGCTCCTTGGCATTTGGATAGTCAGCCTTTATTTTCAGGTCTAACGACCCACCTTTATATGCCTTCTTCAACTGTAATAGCTCAACACCATAAGAAAGCACCTTGTCCTTGCCCAGGATTATTTTCTTATCTTTGGAAAGATTAGATTCTCTTTTGCTCGTTATGGAAGGAAGCAGTGAAGAGCAAAGCTGAAGTACCTGACCCTCTACATCAAGTTCTTTAAGCAATAATGTGACCCCATCTTGAAGCTCTCTCGGAATCAATAATCTAGGCGAGTTATCTATATCTGAACACAGATCCTCATCCTGATCAGAATCACTCTGAGGCAACTGATCAGCATCCTCTGTGAACTGTAAAAAGGACGGGAAATTATTAGCACTACGCGTGGATGTAGTGTCACTTCCGGTGAATTTTCGAGGCTTCAAGCATTGGCAATGGCTTCCTCTAACACCACCAGCTCCACAGTCACAAAAAAACCGACTTGACCGAGAATAAACAACACGGTGACCACGATGACAAACTTTTGCACATACAGAGCAACAACCTTTTGATACTGTCAGATCACAAGTATAACAGAAGTACCAATGTTGTTCCATAAAATTGCTGCCACTGGATGTAAATGTGCAAACTTTTGAGGCGAGGGCCCTTTCACTATTAGTATCTTCCTCCTCATCCTTATCCATGCTAGCTACCTCACCATCAGATGTTCCATCATCCTCATCTTCATCCACAGATGTGGCATCACATTCAAGTGCTGTGGATCTCCCTTCTTGATTAGCAGAAAGAACCACAGAGTCAGAACTCTTCCTCGACCCTATTGGCTTTAGAGGAACAGCACCTGAGCCAAAACAACTGCCTGATAAAGACTTCCCTGAGAACTTGTCCAAAGTGTTCTTATATGACCCGCAGTCACTGGAGACATTTCCAAGAAAACCAAAGAGAAATTTCAGACCTGGAAGCAGACGCTCATCCCCAGCCAGCTTCTCCATCAACATCACAGTCCTTGTCAGAAGCAACTTAATTAAATGTTCCCCTCTAGAAAGTTGAACAATAAAATGGAAGTATGACTTAGCAATATGAACATCAAATTGCAAAAATGCAGTCTCAAGCGAAGCAAGCACAGCTTCAAACAAATGATGGTTTAGCTCTGTTGATTGCAACTCAGAAGGTGAGGATACAAGAGACAAAACAAAGCTCATAGTTGTTTCTCTGAGAGAGACAGAATTACCCTTGGCATTGCTGGCCCCACTTGAAGCCTCCACTACACAACCTAAAAGCCGTTTCTCCAACCATCTAGACAGGCTAAGTGTATCCATTTCAAAAAATTTTTCCTGTATCTTCTTTCTGATATATGCAGAAAATTCTCCTGATAAGAGATCAACCAAGAAATTTAGCACCTTTCCATTTACCAGCTCAGAGGAACAATTATCCAGAGAATCAATTAAAACTAACAAATCACCACGTTGCAACCCACAGAACTCCTTGACAGGTTCAGATACATCTTCTGCGCCAAGATAAAATTTGAATATTGCAGATTTTGATGGATCTTTTCTGAGGTTATCTGCAGTATCAATGGTCTTTGTGATTACCCATTCAAGCATACTGCTATCATGATCTTCACTGGCACTGATTTGTATTAAAAACCCTTCCATATGTTTCAGCACAAATAGTTCAGTATAATCTGACAGTTCAAACTCAGCACTCAAGTTTCTAACAATAGATTCACATTCTCCGTTAATACTTTCAAAGATTCGATCATATTTGATGATCATCACTGAATTGAGAATCTGGCAAAGTACCTCTTTCTCCCAGAAAATATTTTCTCTCATATCACCTAGTTTGAACAAGCTATCCAGAACAAAAATTATCTCTCTTATGCTAAGAATACAAGATAGAAGGATTGCACTTGGAGTTTCAAGATGAGAGGGAAAACCATGCAACATGCATTCCCAGAACACTTTACATCGAACAATAGGAGCCCTTTTCTCAACCATAGCATCCCAATTCGATAATAGGTCAGGAAGAGATTCCATGTGGTAAGAACCGATGCCACTTTTCTTGAGGAACTCATCCTTGAGGGATTTGTCAAAACTGGAGTGCTTTAGAAGTAATAGAGGTGAAAACCTTTTAGCATTATACTGGCCTCCATCAACAGTAGCAAGGAAAGCCTTTTGATATGCCAAAGAGCACCTGTTCAACAAGGATGATAGCATCTTCAACAGTAATGAAATTTGACCAGCCTCAATTAAGCTGGAAATCATGTCTTGTGCAGCTGTGATGTATATATTGTCCCTAGCTGTGCTCTCAATCCAGTACGGACTCACTCCAGGGACTCTTTTCTTAATGCAGTACTGTGAGATGCCAACTTTAAATATGGAAAGCACCAGAGACAACCAAAATCCACTCCTCAAGAAATCCCAGCCAAATTCTTGAACATCTTGTGACATGGCAAGAGAAGACAACTGCTGTAGCACACGAATTATAGAATCTCGAAGGTTTGTCGCCTTATCAATATCATCACAGTGGGCTATAAGTAAGTGGCTGATGTGAAAAAAATATATCATATTAGATATGTCCAGGGACTGATGGTTCACTGTAGAGTGCATGCTAGGAATATCCAAACAAAGCAAGAATATATATCTTTCAATTATAAGGTCTTCTACTGCTGTAGCTTTCTTACCTTTCCAGGACCCCAGAATCCATGTAAAGGTTTCCCCAATATCATTCCAACTCAGGCCCAAGGATTCAATGGCCAATTCATCTCTGAAAAGGGAGGGAGGAAGAGCTGAAATGTCAATTAGTTGATTAATCAATGCACCAATAGAAGGCTCTGTTTCAACCCATGCACCCAACACATTTTTTACAGCAACAGATGCCCAAGATAACATCTGATCATTTACAATATTCGAACCAGAAATTGGAGTTTCCCTGAACTTTGACCTCAAATCTAGAAACAGAAATGAAGGATAAGTATGTGGATAAAACATCATATGGCGAAGTAGTAAAATCAATCTTGAGACTAGTAAAGCCCAACATGATAATTGCACAGTAGAAGAACCAGCAGATGGGACAACAATTGTCCGGAGGGAAGAAAATATTAACTTTGCTAGTGTTGCCTTCTCTCCATCTGATGATAAATGGAATGCCATAAGAAGAATCTCTAAGTGAAACAATGATGGAAGTGTGCCCACAAATTCTCTAACTGTAGGACACTTTGAGAAAACAGCCTTTACCTTGTCAACAATGAAACCAACAAATCCTTCATACAATTTTTCTCTCAACCGGCTACCAGACAAACCCGACCTTGAAAAAAGAGTGCAAGATACCAAGGTTAGAGTCTGATGATTGTAAACAAAAGAATCATTTTCAACATTCAGAATTTGCTCAACAAGGTACTCTTCAAGGCTATCAGACAAAGCATGGCCAGTAAGAAGGTTGTGCAACAGCTCAAAGCAAAGCTCATGGGCATGCCTAATCTTTCCCTCGTCGTGTGAAGTAGCAAAGCTATCAGAAGACTTATCTTCTGAAAAGCATCCCTGAGAATTAAGTATAGAAAGCAGTATATCAATATGTTTCTCCTTCAGCCTTTTGCAGCCATGCTCGTAAAGAGAAGGAGACCAATCATGAGAGAAGACGCATTCTTTCAGAAAATTCAATAATTCAGTGGCAGCTTGCATTGGCATGTTGCAATTGCTGGAACAAGAATTGACAATAACTGGTGGCTGGTCATATCCATCACTAGATCCCACTGAGCGACCACCTTCAGAGAACAGGTTGCCAAAGAGGGCATCATCCTCATGGAAAACTGCATTTTCCACCTCCGGAGCAAAATTAGTTTTTGAACAACTAGAATGTGATCTCTCCACCTTTGGCCTTAATTTTACCCCTTCATAGTGAAGGAAAAAAATAAGATGCATCAGATTGTCCATCCACTGAGTTGAAGGGGCAAATATAATTTTCAATAAGTCCTCAATTTTAAACCTTTTAAGTAAGGGAACCTTCTCAGAATGTACAATGCATGATGGGTAATTGTTCAGCAAATCAGTAGAGCTTCCAATAATATCTGTATCAAAGCCCTTCAAATCAAGAGACCCGTATGTTGGCTTCTTGAGATCCTGAATGAGTTTCAAGATGTAAAGAACAGACTGAGGGAAATATACCAGTGGAGGCTTGACGTTAGCAGCAGACTTGTTGTACCTCCAAAGAGAAGAGTCCAAGTTGTCTAATACTGAAGCAACTATGCATGCTTGTATATTCTGAAATACACTGCTGTTGCAGAAAACAACTTGGACAAGAAGAAGAAACTCTTCCAACAGCAACACTATAAGACTCTCTGAACTACCCTCAACAGAAGCATGGTTATTTGCAAAATCAAAGCCAATCCTAAACAAGCCTGGTAACACACCAGCACACAAAGCAACTTCTTGTAACAATGAGATGTCATACCCAACATATGGAAAATCCTTCATCAGATTCCTCAGTAACTTCAAAATCCTCAAACCAAATGAAAACCTCCTGCAAAAATCTGGACCAGCCATTTTCCCATCACACATAAATGACAAGTCAATTAGCTCTTTGAAGCATGATATTAGACGACGAACACAATCCACATGGACAACAGCCCAGTGCTGAATTAGAAAAATCAAATTGTTCAAATCTTGGTTGGGACCACTGAATCCAAGAGCCTGCCACTCAGGCTGAATGCATTCTGATGCTAATGTCATCTGTAGTTGATCCACTGGTTTCTCTCTCTTTGAACAATCTGCACCTTCAAGCAACAGAAAAAAGAGTTTGAAAGCATATGATCAACACAAGATTCACCCATCAAAAACACACACACACACAAACACACACATAAACAAATGGAAGAGTTCAAAGAGTAGACAATACCTTGAAGACCACATTTCATGTGGCATTCCAACTCGGTCCTACAAGAATCATCTGAAGCCTTTGGCAACAGTTCTAGAAGGCTATCTAAAGAGGAAGATTGAGATGGAACAGATACTTTATCAATCCCATCAACCAATGCCAACTCCATAAGTAGTAGCACATTACCCTAAGAATAAAATTACCGATATATATCAGAAATGCTAAGATTAGAACTAAGAAATATGCAAAACAATGCACTCTGCCTAAGGTTGTGTAATTTTCAGAGATTTTGGAAGAGAAAAAAAAATAAGAGACAAGCCATCGATGAACTTGATGTCGAACATTTATTTTGGACTAGAAAATTGTGGGAAAAAAGAAGTTCGACATATTTTTGTTTTTATTATTATGAGAATTAATAATAACAGCTTCTATGCAAAAATAAGCAGCCGAATCGGAAAGACATTAATGCATGAAGTTCTCTCCTATGGGCAGCACAATCAGATTAAATGTAACATTAAAAGGCATGTGTGTAGACAAACGTGCGGCCATGTAAACATGGCACAGAAGATCAGTAAGATTTAAATCCAGAGGAATATATGCCGGAGACCAATATATTCAAGAGAAACATAATCAAATAAAGGCCTAGTTTCAAAACAATATGGAACAGAATCTGTATTCCAAACAAGCTATCTGTGAAAATTCATCAATTTTCGAGCATAAATCCAAAGTAAAGATAACACGGAAAAACAAAATGATGAACCATAGATTATCTTCAAAAAAACTAAACCACCACATATTAAAAGTATTAAATGTATCCAATAGCATATATAAATGCATGTATAAGCGGTTCAATCCCCAACGGACACCATAGCTATAAACACTAAGTATCTCGTTAAGTTCTGGGATTCGGATTATGAGAAAAGGCTTATTATGTAGTTTATTGATGGACCAAAATAAATATATGCATGCACATCACAAACTCTTAAACCATGAGCTCTTCTTTTACACCGTTAGAGTTAAGCGGGTGCTCAAATTGGTTTTACCTTGAAATCGTATCGGATTTAGGGATCAATACATCTTTAAGACTTAAACAAATCTTTCTTTTTCTTTTCCAATAGTCTCTTAAACAACCTATTAGAAGGTTAGGACATATATATACACATAAACACATATATAATCTACACAAGATAGTCCAAGTGTTAGTATCACAATAAAATCTATACCTACTAGTCATTGTATCACAATTAAACCCCACATTTCCTCTCAATCTCTTTCCTTCTTTATATTATTCTTTTTCTTTAACATTCTCCAGCTTTGCCTCTTGTTTCCATTCCTTGTCAATCTATAAATTAAAAAACCAAATTTATTGTCAGGGTATAATTTTTTTTCTTTTTCATTCTCAGTAGGCACTCAGTCGCACTCAGTCGTCAATAATAAAATTGAACATATTTCTTGCGAATGATAAAGATAGGAATTCATAGATACGGTTTTCTATGGTATTACCTCAATGATGAGTTTGTTTCGTAGTGATTCATTTACATGGTAGTGAATATGAGCAATTGATGGTGTTTCATTTTAATCTCAATATTTTGTGGAGTTCCATTGCCATGAATACTAAAGGATATTAGGTCAGTTCTTTTTTCCCTTCAACCTTTTTTGGGTTCACAATTTTTGACAGGCAGTTCCTTTGTTTTTTTTTCAGAAGCTGGTTGTACTGTATACAAGCCTTCTGTAGTGCTGAGACAAATAACATACTGTTTGAGGAGTTCCTCTAGCAACTACAAATTAATTTTGATGATGGTTATTTGTGGGTCTGCTACAAACATTTTGGGGGTTAAATTGGTGATGGTATACAATGTTAGTGGCGATGGTTGATGAGCATTGACCAATGGAGGCATCCTTAGCCTTCACTTCCCCAGCTGAACTTTATAATAAAAGGTAATGCAATCAATCATAAAAGTGCAGCCTTATTTCACTGTATTAGGCATATATGCATGCATATTTCCAAGCATTATTATTGTCAAAGTTAACCAACATTACAAATGGCCTTGAAGAACCCATTCAATTTTCAAATTTCTTAAAAAAGCTAGCAGATTGTATTCCTTTTCAATAGAATTTATTGAACTTCAAATATCTTAAAAGTTATACAGTGTTATCAACTCTCTCATTTAATATAAATTCATGCTTTCAAAAACTTCATCCACCCAACTTTCAAAAACTAACAATGAACTTTCCGCGGGCATTCAGTGGCTGCATCCCCAAACTACCAGCACCAGGCAACTTTAACTTCTCGCAGTACTAACTCCAATAAACAAAAATAGAAAGAAATATTGACAGAACACAAACTCTGCATGTAACTATATCAAAAGGAATAATAAAAGTGAATAAACCAAGCATTTCAAGTGCCATTACTGAAGTTATAATGTGATAAACTATGATAGTTTTTATAACAATGCATCCCTCAGTTTCACGTTTGATTATTTCATTCTTAAAAGTAATTACTAACAAATTTTATTACACTATAGCAGAGAAAAACTACCAATGCATTTTGGTGCACCTAAAGAAGACAACAACAATAACAAACCGGATGAATTTTATTTTTCATTACAGAGAATTTTTTGCCTTTAAAATTGATTTTTTTTTTTCAATCAAATGTTGCTCTTTCACTTTTAGGGTATCAAATGGCCAATGGGGAAAAAAAAAGTCTGAAAAAAACAGAGCATTCCACCAATCAACACAACTAACAGCCTAACAATTATATATAATTTGAATGAGCATTTACTGAGTACAAGTTATTTCAAATATAAAAAATGACACCAAATTTTATCCTTGTAAATATGTGAGTAGTGCACTAGAACACTTGCTTATGGTTGTTCAGGTAATTAAGTCCGAAGCAAAACTATCTAAGACAATCAGTTCCACAATTTTTCAGGACAGAGACAAACTTAGACCATTGAAGAACTGAAGCCTTATCACTTTGTTTGAGTGGATTAATAGACCTCAAATTACATATTTCTAGGATTGAGTTTTAACAGGGAGATTATTTTTCATTTACACATTAATTATTTGCAAAACAAATAAACATGTAAAACAATTGTACTTTCTTCAGAAATAGAGAGAGGATACATCAATTACATCACATTCAAAGTACAATTTATTCTACCACACAGGAAGAGCTACGCTGCCTAACTAATTCTATCAATAAAATAATTATTCAATGTAGAGATATGAAATTGTTTGCAAAACATCTACCATCCAGGACTTATCCAATAGGAACCTACATGTCAGTTTTTCACATATCCTTCAGTTCGAAGTAGAATCAGAAAAAATACCACTACTACAACGCTTAAATACAATCACAGTGTTCATATAGATTAAAAATTAAGTAGAGAATCCAAATTAAAAAAAAAATTAACCAGAAGCCACAAACCTGCGTGCTCAAGTCATCACTGGTGAACTCTGACTTCTCCAAATAACAAACTGCAAACTCCATCAACTGTTCGACCACAGCAACAACTACGGCCTCTGTTTGCTCCACTGTTCATGCAATCACAAAATGACCAACTCAAAAACCAAACAAAAATAGAGAAGCAATAGTTAAAAGACACAATGATATAAAATCAAATAAGAAAAACAACCCGACAGAGATCTGAAAGCAGAAACAATGGCTAGACCGAGAGAAATGAGAGACTGAATCTGCGAATCAGTACTTGATTCGAACCCTAACTTGTAGTTCTTATTTGTACTAGTATCATGATCACCATCAGCAGCTTCGATCGTGGAAACGCTTCGTTTTATGATCAGGTAAAAGAGCTGGAGGCCTTGCTTGATTGAATTATCAGAGCGAAGTCTGACAAGGAGATCGCTGGAAGAGAGTTTCCCTTCGCAGAGAGATTGGTGGAGTTTGGCCAAGTGGTCAGCCATTAGAGACGGAAAATTGTTTGAGATCAGTGCCGCTGCATTAGAAATTTCAGGAAAGAGGGGGAGAAATGTTTTGGCTTTGTGCTTTTTGTTAGAGAAGAAATAGAAAGGAAAATGGAAAATAAGTAAGCGGGGATTTATAGGGGGGAGCAACGGGTAAAGGCGGTGGATTTCTTTGTGTGCAAGTGAAGGTGAAAGTGATTCTCTCAATAGGATTTCTCTTTCCCACTTTTAGAACCTTTTTGTTGTGAGCGCAATGTGAGATAATAATAAAGTATTTTGTTTAATATAATAATGATGTGAGTTAAATTTGAAAAGGCGATTGATGATAGGAGAATACAAAACATTAGAGAGCTAAGATTCATTTGAGTTCATTGAATAATGGAATTTAAATGTTTTATAAATTTACTGTATAAATAAATTATTAAATTTTATCAGTTTAGAAAAGAGAAATCTCACCTTCTTTTTCACTTATATTATGTTTATTATTAATGATGAAATTGAAAATAATGAATTCTATTTTTAAAATATATTTTAAACATGTGGAATTTGTTCTTTCAACGAAAGTATAGAATGTGAAATTTCAACAATTCAAATGCTCTTATGAACTCCATATTGAAATGATATACTTCCAATTCAGGTTTCGAGTTCGATATTTCGTTTTATAAATATATATACACTAAAGCATAGACCAGGTGGTAAGTATACACTGCATTCACTTGCACAAAGACCCAACCCACTAGCAATTATCCTGTTGCTAGCCATTTCTTTTCAATTTTACTGAATAATAACATAATCTTTCTGATATAATAGTAATAATAATAGGATGAACTATAATCACATGCCACTATAGATTAGTACATAATTCACATACGGCGGTGAACTACTATAATTTAATGGCTGCTTCATATCTAGCAATTAACTTTGCCCATTAACAACAAATTATTTTAACCATATCGATCACTTCAATGCACATTATCTCTAGTAACATTCAGATTTTGGATTATACTATCTCAAATGCTAGAAAACCAAACAATAGTACTAATGGTATCTGCATATCAAATAAACAGAAGGTAGTTCGCAAGAAGTACTCATTCTCCCACCAAAAATTTAGATAAAAAATGTCAAATATCTAGACTACTAGATCAAAGCAAAACATACGACCGAAAAGAAATGCAAAATTCATCGTCACAGCTTCCTTCTTGTCATAAATTTTCTCCACTACTCACTAGAAGCTCAGGACATTCTTTGTGCGGCCTCCTTTGCCAAGACTCTCTCCTTAGCTTTGGTTTTGGCCTGAGATTTGGAGCCCATAATACCACCACCCCATCTCTTACGGTGCTCATCGAACTTGTCATTAAAGTTAGCCTAAATTCAATTCAAGAATAAGCAAGTGAAAATTTTGAAACAGAAGTAATAAACTTGAGACCAAAAAATTACAATGAAGAATAGAGAGACCATGTTAAGAACAAAAGTGATGCTATGACAAAAATATCAGCCTAATATAGAATGAGCGAATCAAAACAGCATGCCTCTTCCAAGAAAGCAAAATTCATATGAAAGCACGAAAAAGAGCTGTTTTTAGATGGTGTAATAATAATATGCCACTATATTGTCATGTGCCATTGCTGACATTAACTATTAAACTATTTATTACCTTGACTGCCTCCAAAATCTTGCTAAATTCCAATTTATCTTCATTCTTAACAGATGTGAGGCATAAAGCTGCAGCTGTTTTCTTGTGGACAATCTGTTTGTTTATCAGAGTTTAAACCACAAAGGGTCAGTCTCCAAACAAAACCATAAATAAAGATAACTACATGGATGGAATAAGTGCAGAAAGTTCACCGCTCCAAGACGTGACTTGCCCTTCACAATTGCGTAGGGGACCTCCATTTTCCGGCACAAGGCAGGTAACCAAACAACAAGCTCAATAGGATCAACATCATGTGCAATGACCACCAATTGAGCCTTGTTCTACAAGCAAAATAGAGTTTGTTCAAAAGAAAAATTATAGCATAGAGTGACACTACCATAAGCATGCAAGTAGTAATCATTCAATATACTACTCTAAAGAACTAACAAAAGTAAACAAAATCAAAGAGCATAAAACAGACATGTATTAGATAGCAAATGCTAAGATATAGAGAAAAGGGCAAGGTAAGTTAAAGGATGAAATTAACCAACATAAAATAAAATTTCTAACACATCCTTATCATTAATATGACAAAAGAACTCCCAATTAGGTCAAGAAAAAGATGTCTAGTGAGCATTATCAATTAATTACCCAGCGGGAAGGAAGAATGAGCAACGAACAAAATCAATACCTGCTCAATGAGGTAAGTGACATGATTAAGCCCATATTTAACAACAATGGGCTTCTTTGATTCCACAGTCTTCCCCTCAGCTTCAGCCTGTGCTCTCTGAAGAAGCCTTTCCTTCTTTGCTGCCTTATCCTCAGGTCTATACTTGAGCAACAACTTAAAGAGTTGGGTTGCTGTAACATAAAACAATCACAAAACGTTAAACAAATTGGCAGCAGGAAAATCAATTGCAGTTTCCATGTAAAGTAATCATACTATCTCCAGCCAAACACCATGATATTGACATAATTAGCACGCATTATTCATGCAACCTTAAGATGCATGATAATCCCCTGAAATAACATAAAAGTTAATCACAGTTTCTAGGACAGAAACAAAAATCCTACCAAGATTCTTGTCAAGTGTCTTCGTAAACTGATTCACGGCAGGAGGAACCTTCAGGCGTTGCTTCAGAATCCTCCTTTGCCTTTGGATACGAACAACATGAGGCCACTTGACAAATCTAGTTAAATCTTTTTTTGGTGGCAGGGCACCACCAATTCCAAACTGTTTGGGTCGCTTCTCAAACAAAGGGTTGAGAACCTTTTCCTACAATTATCAAGTCAATGAAATAATTAGTTGTAGATCTGAGGAACATATCAGACTTACAAATTGAATCGAAAACTGAAGTAAAATCATAAGCAGGAAATATTATGCGAGTGCGTGTTGTGAGACAGATGGAAAGAGACTACTTACAGGCTTCTTCTTTGCCAATGCTGGGGCCTTCACACCTTTTTTCGGAGCCTGTAACAAATATAATACAAGGAGGGGAAATGAAACAAAACAGGACACATAAATCAAGGAAACCCAATATACAGGACTTCAATAGAGTAAAACAATTCGAAATAGCAATTGCACAAAAAAATAAAAACAAAAATTCCTTAAAGGTAAAACTTTTCCATGTTGATTAAGATTTAAAATACATATTTCCTATGCAGATGCCAGTGTTTATACGCACAACTATTCCAGCATAATAAAAAACAACACAATAACAATTGAACTAAAAGTGCATTTAATTACACTACATTATATTTGCTTATGGCGTACCAAGCCGAGCCCGCGTTCATTTAGATTACCATTATTTCCATAAACAATCCTGAAACTTATGAATTAAGTACACTGAAAGCGAAATATGCAACCTCTCATGGGGCAAAGCCAACTTAATGTAATCAATTCTAGTATGTACATCTAGACTCTACTAGACCATAAACATTTCACAATGCAGGGAGAAGCATTAACAGAATCACCGGTAACAAAAGGTCACGATCCATTGTAACGAAGACAATATTCCAAGACATCAAATCAAGAAATAGGAAACCATTATTTCCAATAAAATCTAATTAAAATGTTCACAAAACTATTGCTTCAAGAAAACTAGAGGAGCAGCATAGCATCATACAATACTATTGCTATGCTAAACATTTAAATTTCAAAAATTGCAGCCCTCGACCAAAAACGATCCAAACTTGAAAATGTTATCCGCTTGACGGAGCAAAATTACCCAGAAGAGGAAAACGATCTAGCTTTCAATAGTATATAAATTCACAAATCTATACATAAACAATGCCATGGCTATGCAACGAAGAGAGAAAGACTATGGTACCATGTGGCTTTGATGATGTGCAGATCGAAACGAGGAAACCTAATCTCCGTTCAATGAAAGGCGGGAGCTCGAAGGGTAGCTCTAGCGGCAGCTTTGAGTATTTAAGTGCTTTGCGATAGCACCAAGAGGGCAGAGTGTATAGACAGTAGACCAGAACCCTAATTTCTTTTTTGCAGTCTAGTCCCTCTTCTTTTATTTATGATCTAGTGGTATGGAAATCTTTATGTTTTTACTTTTAAGGACGGAAAATATGGAATTATTTTATTATTATTATTTTTTAAAAGAGTAAATTTTTTATAATATCAAACGTTTTAGTATCATACATGCTGTATTTTTCGCTTTATATATATATATATAAAAACATGCATTTTTTTCAAAAAAGTTAACATGTGGCACTTATCATATTATTATAATATTATAGCAATTAAAATTATATAATATTAGTCTTAATTCTCATTCAATTATCATATTAAATAATTAAATAATTAAATTATTATAATCTATTTTTTAATTAAAAATATCATATTTTTTATGTTGATTATCATATTAACATGTATTGTAATTTATCTTTTAAATTAATATTATTATAATATTGACATCAATTATTATAACCAATTATAATTATCATTTATTATTATGAATGAAAATTTTATATTTAAAAGAATGATAGAGAAGTTTAATGATGAAAATATTTATTAATAACTTTATTAATAATGAATATCCAAAAGTTCAATATTTATTTGTCTAAAAATTGTAATATATAATTTTTTTTATTAGTTTTAATTACAATATATTGAATTGTCATTAATTGCTTATTATTAGACTATAAATAAAAAGAACTCTTTGAGGTATGATAATATATGTTTTTTTAATTTCAATAATTTTTACACAATTTCTTTTCGATATTGATATTTTTTTCTCTTCTAATTTCTTTTACTCTATCAAATTAGGAAAAATTTGATAAATCATAAGAAAAAGTGATTTATATGAAACTATCATTAAGAATGATATATATATGTCTATAATTAAATTTTTATTGTCATTTCTCTTATTCATTTTTGCTATTTTTAATATCATCTAAGAAATTTTATTAATTTAAAAATAAATTAAAATTAATTATTTTTAATATATATTTCTTTTTCTTTTAATTTTATTATAGACATTAATTTTCATATAATTAGTCTAATATTTTTTAAATTCAAATTAGATGTCATTTAATTTAAATAATTTTTAACAAAATTAATAAATATAGAATTATAACTAATTTAAATTATAAATTTTTTCTTAATTAAATTTTAGATTTTTAAAATATTATGAGAATATATATAAATTATATATAAAAATATTTTCTGTGCATAGCATAGACATGCTGCTAGGAATAATATAAATTTGAACCTCATGAAAAAATGTTTGAATTCTACACTTGTTAATTTGCTATTTGAAATTGTTCTAATTAACCTATTTATAAGTCAACAAAATAATCTCAAGGTTCCAATTGTCAATAAATGAAATTTAACTTGATTTTTATAAAAAAAATTTAAAATTATTTATTCACTCCAAAATTAACATTAATATATATGCTTTGGCTTATTCATTTATGCAATTAAATTAAATTAATTTTCAATTAACCATGTTTAATCATGAATAAAATTGTAAAAATATCTAATTAATAGTTTAATGTTTTATAGGTGTAATATGTAAGAAATTGAAATTATAAAATAAGTTAAGAAATATGTGATAGGTAA
Source organism: Jatropha multifida (assembly GCA_948099535.1). Taxonomy (NCBI): domain Eukaryota; kingdom Viridiplantae; phylum Streptophyta; class Magnoliopsida; order Malpighiales; family Euphorbiaceae; genus Jatropha; species Jatropha multifida. The sequence continues at coordinate 24,150 of CANUEX010188205.1, read as the reverse complement.
TTTTAACAATTAAAATCACTCGAAATATTGATAAAGTAGAAATAATACTTTAGTCAGGCCAAGTCCAATATTATTCCATGAATAAAAATAAATGGACCAACTTTAGTATAGAGGCTATTGGGCTGGAAGAAGATAAAAAAGTCGCAAAAGACAATTTACTATTATAAAAATAAAAAAAAAAATTGAAGAATGACATTCTATATGGCCTTCCTTATTTATTTGTTTGTCATGTAATGAATCTTTAATTGGGCCAAGCCCATAATCCTATTTTTTAAAATCAATTATAAATTTTTGAGAAAATTATATTTTTGTCTCTATAGTTTACCATAAATAATAACTTTATCCTTGTATTTTTTAAAAATATACTACGATATTCCTAATGTTTACCTTATCACATTATTTTATCATTTCGCCTAATTTATCTCATTTTAACAGTTAAAAATATAGGAAAAGACAATACTGGCCTTTGCCTTTCTGATCATAGAAAACCTCCTATGGCTCCACAGGTCCTCCTTCAATATTGAGCCAATCATCCGCTCTATCCACTCCAAATTCCGTCCAATTTTCACTCTTCAATTTGGAAGAAATTAAAATAAAAGAGGAAGAAAAGAAATTAAGAAAGGGAAAAGAAAAAAAGAAAACATAGATTTTTCGCCCTCTCTCCCTCTTCGTCCAGCGACCCTGCCTCTTCTTCTCTTATCGATTTTGGCCACTAAATTGACGAAGGAAGGCGACTCATCTCATGCTGTTGGTTAAGGTTTTGGCCTTCTCTCATGTGAAAGGACCTCTTTTGACATGAATTGAAGCTATTTTTCTTAACAGCTCTTATTCATCGATTTTCGGTGATTCACATTGTTTTCAGTAGTTTCACTGTTCGTGGCGAGCACCATTCATCGTGCGACTATTTTCCTTTCACTAGTTCCAGCTATGGAGTTTGGATGGCGAAACCACCATGAACAGTGGTATTGGAGGCGGCTGTGATTGCTAATATACTTAGGCAATACCTTTTAAATATGTTTTGGGGAGAATTTATGTTCTCACTCATCTGACTAACACTTCCTGCATTGACTTTCACTAAAAAATTAATAAATTTAGACGGAAGGATAAATTAATGTAACGGAATTAAACATTAAGAATATTATAATATATTTTAAAAAATACAAGGACAAAATTATTATTTATAACAAACTATAGAGATAAAATAATAATTTTTCCTAAATTTTATTAATAATATCAAGAAAACTTAACATTAAACACCTTTTCTAAAACGGATCAATAGATCTCCCCAATCTAGAATTTTAATGTTAAAAATGTGTAGAAAAAACCATCAGACAATAAAAAAATATTCAAAAAAGAGGGAAACTCTCTCCAAACTGTTTGACTAGCATTAGAAATAGCACTTCGGACTAAAGCATGAGCTATGTATAATGGACTTATAAATTTCTTAGTTATTATAAATTTCTTAGTTAAAAATTAATTCATTTGTTTTAATTAATTTCAACGTCCATGAGTAAAATGTGGATAACCCTTCCTTTCACGGGATTGTACAAAAAGTTCTAAATAATCATTTCATTTTTTATCATATTTATATGAAAAGACAAAACAAATAAAATTATTTTCTTTTTATTTGAATCAATAAAATAGACGTTTAATAATCAATATCGGTCGGGAGGGACTCCTTCTTCCTTAACTAAAGGCCTTGAGTTTGAGATTTGGATATGAAAATTATTACGCTAGGAGAGTCTCCCCTATTAGAGCCTTATTCAAATCAAACGTAGTTGGAGTCCAATGAGCTTTCAAATTTCGATGCAATACGAAGTTAGGAATTTAGTCTTGATTCATATAATATATTTAAAAATGGAAGCATATAATTTTCATAATATAATTTATGTTTCTCGGCCTTATTGGAACCGGTTAATAAAATTAAAAATCGATCGAATATCTGATTCATTATGAAGTTGGGTCGACTTTTGGAAAAAACAGGATTTTTTCATAAACAAGAATTTTGATAAAAATATGTCATTATTAATCTTTTTTTTAAACAAAATGCTGTTTTTCATATGTATGGTTTGTGTATTTGAGAAATTTAAATTCGAGCTTTCAACTTAGATCCAACAATGTGATATGAATTTATTAGTGTTGAATTATTATTTGATTTCAAACTCAAAAATAGTTAGTTAAATTTTTTGTATTATTGGATAAATATTTGATGAGAATGACACTATACATATGAATTTCAGTTTTCCAAATATCCACATACTATATTTTATTTAATTTTTCAATTTTAGCAGCATCAAAATAAAAAAAAAATATTTCAATCCTATTATTGGTTTTATTAACATTGTTCCTTATAGTAGATTAGGTACTTTTTTATAATTACATCACCAAATTAGTCTAAAGTTATTTGGAAAGGTTCACCATCTTCCAAATGGCTAACATTAACAACTTACTTTATTACGGTTTTCAAAAATTTCCCCAAGACAACCATATCCCATGCTTTAATTTGACTTAATGACTTGTATTGGTCCTTTACTCACCTTATTTAGACATTGACCCTATCTTTTTTTGTTTTTTACCGTTTGGCACTATATAAAATGAATATTATGCATTATTCGCAGCTCATTACTCTCACCTATAAATTATTGCCATAAAATGGTCTGCGAGGGCAACTTGAAATACCAATTTTAATTAATTAAATTCTACTCTTTATTTTTAGCCCAACCTGATTATTCGATTTCCCAACTTTTATTTTAGTATAGTAGTTCTTCGTTATCAATTTAGTACTAATTTCTTCACGCAACATTGTTCTTGACAATATAACCATTTTATGTCTTAGCAATATTAGATGTAATATAATCAATTTTAGAATCACTCCTCTGGAAAGATCTATAAAGTTTGTTCTCATCTCTTTTTAGAAAATAATCAGCAACATTTGTAGAGAACTCACTTAATATTTCTTATTGAAATTAGCTTATAAGTTGCATGCATAGTGTTCCAATATGCGGTCTTGAATTCCTCATCTCAATACAATTTCTTTCGGTTAGCATGAATGTGTTTTTTTTTATAGATTTTATGCTATTTGTATAAGACGAAGCAATTTAATTACATTCTCCAAGCCTTTTAAGAGAAAAAGGGAAAATGAATTCACATAAATCTTCTCATATAAAAGTAACATAGGAAATTCAAGCCAACATATAAACTCAACTCACTAGAATATATTCTGCTCCCTTAGTTGTTTTCATCACACTTTTATACATGCTTCTGAATGATCATGATACACTTCTTATTAAAGTGCTTCATAAATAAGAATACTTTGAACATCTCAAATGGCCTAGAAAGATAGTGTCCATTTTGGGTCTAACCCAAGACGCACAATTATTTATCCTAGGCTAAAGCCTCACCTTTAATCTGAAAATGGATTTTACTAGTCTATGGCTTGTCCATCTTTATATACATCACTTTCACGTTGTGTTTAGCTGATGTGGGTTTCGTTTAAGTTATCACAGTGTTCTTCTTGGTAAGCCTCGATAATCCATGATTGATCCACCTTTTCGACTTCCATACAATCTCCATGGGCTTGTATCAATACACCTACAACCTACCATTGTTTTATTGCTTTTCTTCACGTGACATTGAACATTGTTATAAGGAGTACTTGAAAACAACTGCTCCACATTGCTTTTGAATAGAAAAAATTATGCGAAAACTTAAGACAAGCGTCTTATGGTCATATGGAGGATCATATATATTCTTGAATTTCTTATTCTTCTTTTTGTTCCTCTTATTGAATGTTGATGAATGTTATATATTTGATTCATCATAATCTTGAATGCTTCCAACTTACTTACTAAAATTTACAACTTTAGCTTATGGTTTATTAGAAACCTAAATACTTTCATCACTAAGACCCAAGCCCATCTTATTATCAATTACACTACTCTTAAGCTTTTTTATATTTTCCCTTATAATTGCAAACTCTTCATCATTCAAGTCATCCTCATCATAGGAAGTATCATCACATTCTTCATCTTTAGCATTTGTTCATATTTAGCTCATATATACCCTTTGAAACTTGCTCTTTTTTATATTTAGGTTGATAAAAATTCAAAATTTTTATGAAAATCAATCGATGACTAGTTGGTAATCTATCAATAATCAGTTAGCAAATTGTCAAACTACGCGTGAATTTATATCACGCTTTTTACTAATAAAATTTAAATTCATTAATCTGTCAGTAATCAATCACTAAAATTATATAACTTTTCTGAATTTAGAGATTGAATTTTATTAGTACTCATATGTCAGTAATTATCAACAAAACGTTTTTTGGTAAAATTTGTCGCTGAATGCTATTTTTTTAGTGCATAAAGTCATAATTTGGGTAAAATTGGCTCAAATGTCAACACTGGATGTAATTGCAATAACCTAGAAAGTTGAAGGTACTTTAATGTATTAGGGGTGTGTGTGGGCGTGCGCGTGTTTATGTTCGTGTGTGCGCGTATAGATGAAGAATCCATCACACGTAATCTAATTTGTCTTTTGCGATGCCCAGAAGCCAATTTTCAGTACATACCTGACGCTTATTTATTTTTTGTTTTTTCTTTTTTAATATGTCTCGTCACTACTCTTCTATATAAGTCTCGATACAAACTCTATAACGATTATTATATGATTATGAGTTCTTCAAATCCTTTTGAGCTTACCCTTGGTCTAAAACTATCTTATGTACCCAAAAGCCTATCTGAATTAATAAGAGATTTATCAAAGACTGAAAGCGATGAGGTGAAGCTATTGGTACTGAATGATCAGCTTCTCAAGTATCAAGAAGAACTCATTTCTGTTAAAGTTTTTAAACAAGATCTTCCTCAATGTACGCTTTTACTGATCGATGGTTAGTTTTTTAATTTCTTTCTCCATGAATTTATAATTTTTTACTTAATTAGTGATTAACTTAATTTGTTACTGCAATTATGTTTTCCGATTCTTTTCATTGGTTCAGGAATGTCAGCATTCATTTAATTTTCTTCTGTTCGGAAGTATATTTTTCGATAATCGTTTAATCGTCACGGAGTGAGATTGATTAATTATTTCTTTTTTAGAAATATATCATATTTTTAGTGAGATTTTTAAATAAACACGTTCTAGCAGTGAATCTTAAATTTTTATTGATAATATCTTTCTAATTAATTTGCGTATCTTGAATAATTAATTAAGAATTTTAGTTTGATAATATGTAGCTGTGGAGAAATTGAAAGAGGAAATTATTAAAATAAAGATTGGAATGGGGCTTGAAGCAGCTGAGAGGTGCCTAGCAAAGGATGCTTTAGCTACAAGGAAGAGAGGTTTTGAGGAGCAACAGAGTTTCTTAGACTTAAATAATCCTTCTTTTGATCAACGATGGACTGATGCTACTCATCATCATCACAAGAGACAGGTATATATGTAAATGCATATTTATTTTTTTTATTTTGAATTCATCATTATTATATTTAAGGTTAATCGTATAAAATTAACTGTTTTAGTAGTTATTAATTATCCGAATAGTAATTAGCTATTTCATTAAACGTTAAAGTGGAGTAACGTTTAAATAATCCGTTTTCTTAAACTTTAAATAAAAATATAAAGACTACATTATCAAGCACAATAAAAGTAAAAGTTTGACTTAGTCAAAACACTCTTATGCTATGAGCCAAACTATCTTACGGCTAGGTGTCTTCACGTCGAAGTTTTTCAAAATTTAATTTTTCTTCTTTAAATTATGCATACACCCCTTGCAATGTTTCAAAATTTAATTTATCTCCTTGAAATGTTATATATGTTTCAAAAATACCAACATATAGGCCCTCCATTTTGCTTTAAATTTTTTGTCTACACTAAGGCCAAGTTCAGTGTTGGTGATTTCTGTATTACTATTATGGCTGTGAATATTCATATATATATATATATATACATTCCTAGGCTGGTTTATTTGTTCCAATGCCAAGGGCAGAAGAAGTTCCCATGAACTTGAATTTGAATGCACAAGAGGAGCCTAAGCTGAAGCCATTGACACAATCTACTTGGAGGAACAACAGAAGATCATGGACACCACAGCTTCATGCTAAGTTTGTCATGGCTCTTCATATGCTAGGAGGTCCTGAAGGTTAGACTTAGACCCTTTTATTTTTTTTATTGTTATTATATAAATTAATTTTAAGATATTCATTTATTTACTTATGTGGAATTTCTTTCTAGTAGTTGATTTTGTTTTTCCAAGGCATATATGATGACCTGGCCTCTGACAATTGCCCTTTATTCTCCTATCAGTTATTTCTTTTTTTTCACATTTTTGTTCGTTTGCATTTTGGTAATTTTGTGCAGTGGCCACACCCAAACAAATCAGAGACCATATGCAGATTGATGGGTTGACCACCAATCAAGTGAAAAGCCATTTGCAGGTATCTTTTTTAATTTTCTAAAAAATTATATAATTCAAATTAATTATATAATTATTTTAAAAAACCGTTGCCAAACACGGCTTATATTTCTAATAATTATATAAAATTAAAATTTGTGTACTTATGTTTATCGTATTTAAATGTTAATCTGCAGAAATACAGGATTATCTGGAGGAGCTCTCAATATAATATAACTGAGTAATCAAAATTGTTGTCTTCTCAAGGCCACCTGTTGCCAGCATCATCACCATGGAAGACAGTCTTAAGGACTTCAATTATCTATGTTTCCTTTCCTTTTCTCTTTTTTAGTAGATAAAAGAACTCTCAGTGCATGCATCGCAAGCATTCATGTGCAATGAGTACAATTAATTAATTACTGTCATAAAACAGCAAGACTGGTGATTTTATAAATTATAATGAACTTTTATTTGGTATACAATTTGGAAGCATTTCATTTCTCCTCCAAAAAGTAGAAACCGCTTGCTACTTTTTCCATGTGCTGGTTTGTTTTTGCATAATTAAGTATAAAAATTGGAGTTTTCCATTATTAGGTTAAGGGAAAGAAAGTAGGTTCAGTTTCAATGAACACTTGTCAAAGTTAGTTCAGAAGGGAATCAAAACTCACCTGCACGGGTTAGTTTCAAGTGGGAATCTGAATTCCAATGAGTAGATGATAAGGTCGAAGAGGTGCAAAAACGTGGCTATGTATTCCTGCAACAATTCAGATTTTCTTTGACAAATGACACTAAACTGAGCTGTATAGTTTTACCAATATCATACATTTGGTGTGATGGTCTCCAAGGCTTTTATGGCATTTCATTAATTGCTCAGATTTTCCCTGTTTAATTAGTATTTATGAGCAAGGTGAGTTGAAATTTATGTACTCCACAGCTGATTGGATTAGCAGATAGACTGTATATCAGGATTAAACCTGACAGGTGATTGGATTAGCCAAAAAATACTGCATATCAGGATTAAAGCCGAAGTTGGAAGTTTTGGAATTAACCAAGTTTAAGGTTAAAACATTTCATTTGCAATTAGCCAAACAATTGGGTCCAAATCTTTTAGGTAAACCCACAAAGAGAGTGTGAACTTGGCTTATGGGGCAAACTTGCACAAGTTGTAGGTTGGCAAGTCAAACCCGTGGACTCAAAGGAACACTCAACCTATCATTCTTAATTTACTAAACTAAAATTAAATTCTGTTTACACCGAGTCGGCCCACTAAAGAGTAAAGCTTCTAGCAATTATGTGCTCCATTCATAAGGATCCTACCCTTATTTGGATAAATGTGGGACGAATGTCAAAAGCTATTCAATTGTTACATATTTTACTGATTCTAGTTTTGCATATTTAAGGTGGTAAATTGCTGATTAATTCTTCTTGCTTGCATTATTTACATTTTAATAATTTTCTAAATATTTTCTTTACTAAAATACTGTTAGTCAAGATTGTGGCAGCGCTCGATCCAACAAATATTTTTCAACTACAATTAACATTAAAAAGAATAAAGAATTCAGCAAACCCAAAAGCAATAAATAAAAATTAAAATTAAAATAAAGGAAATTCCCTACATGGGCTTTTCAAATACGTAGCTCAGTTTTTGAATCCTATAAATTCCATCCTTTCTACATTTCTTCTTCCTTCTCTATATATATTAAGTCCTAGCAGTCTATATGATTCTCCAAAAGGAGAGATTGATTAAGACTTTGAAGAGAATAAAAATAAAAGAAATGGGTTCTTGTAATCCTTCAGAGCTGAGATTGAATCTTAAAACCTCTGGCTCTTATGTTCCCAAATCCATAGCCAACTTGCTGAAAGAATTATCAAAAATTGATAACTCATCAGAGAGGTTGACAATTTTGAATAATTTTCTTAACAAGCATCAAGAAGAACTCTCAAAAATTAAACCCTTTAAAAATGAACTTCCTCACTGCATGTTGCTCATACTGGATGGTCGCTTTCTTCTTCTTTTTTATTTGATTTTAGATTAATGATCTTTTTGTATGAGTTTCTTGTGATCTTTGTTTTGCTAATATTATAAATATTTTGGTTATGTGTGTATATATAGCTATCGAGACACTGAAGGAGGCGGTCCTGAACATTGAGAAGGGAACTGGATTTGAGCCCAGTAGTGACGAACAGGGTGTAATGGAGTTTTTTGCAATGAAGAGGAGAGGCTATGAAATAATGCAGAGGGAACGTTTTGGTCCTAAAGAAATTAAAATTCAGGTGCAACCCTTAATTTTGGTACTATCGAAAGTACTTTATATATTATTTTCTATATGAAATTATTCTCATTTCAGGATTTTAGATGTAAAATTTAATTAAAAAAAATGAAAAGAGAGAAAAAAAAATTAAAATTATAGCATCGCTAATGCAACAATCTCATCCGAACTCTGAAATGTTTTCATGACTTAACATTTTTAAGCATAAAGAACCAAATTTTTTTTCTAAAATAATATTATTAAAAAAAAAAACAAAGAAAGGGCATGACACCAAACAGATTCTAAGATGAGTAATTTCTTGGTAAGTACACTCCTCATCTTGCCTAGAAAGGGGAAAAAAAAAAATCAATTTGGATCTTTGTAAAAAAAAAAACTGTTTGCAGCTTTTTCTGCCGAAAAAGTATCTCTAAGCTGATGACAATTTGTAATTAAACAGGCTGTTGAGGAGCCTGAAAAGAGCGTAGGATATGGCAGCTTGAGTTTGATCAGAGCGAATGATCAGACATTGAATTTTCGGGCCAAGCAAATGTTGTTAATGCCTACAGGTAAGCCTAGAGGTAAAAACAACAGAATAATTTGGACAACAGAGCTTCATTCCAAGTTTGTGGAGGCCCTGGAATTTCTTGGAGGTCCTGAAGGTGAGTGTACTGTTTAATTAAGCAGTCTGGTTAAAAGGAAATCAAAAACTTTCACCTGGAATTGAATCACGTAAAGCAAAAAAATTATACTAATTTTGTGCAGAAGTGTTCTTTTTCTTTGAATTTGATATTGTTTTCGAGCAGCTGCAACTCCAAAGCAAATAAAAGAAGTCATGAAACTTGAAGGGCTCACAATTGATCAAGTAAAAAGTCATTTGCAGGTATTTATAATACGCAAACCTGATAACAACTTAGCATTCTTCCTATGTATATCTGCGTATAGCTTTCATTAAATTTAGGCAGAGAAAAATGATTCAAACTCTCATAATTAATTCCAGAAATATCGGCTTCATATTAGAAAGGTTTCTGCACTATGGATGTCAGAATGGAAACCAATAACCATCGTCAAGGGACGTCCAGGAGGGCTAACTTTTGATACTGTTGGAAGCAGAAACTAGAAACCAATACTGCAATGAAAGCTTCTGCGGAAATCATCGAATGGCTATCAGTTCTGCAGAATTAAGTTAATTAGTAAATAGTATAGTAGTAGTGTTATTGTCAATAAAGGGAATTGCAATATTACTACCTTCCATAGCAGGGGATAAGTGCTTGCTAATGAGTTCTTGTTTAATTAATGGTACTGGAATAGTATGTAAAATTGTGAAATTACAAGTTTGAATCCCCTCAGTTAGATCCTAATTAACTTAGGCCGCTGGGTGAGCCTTCAAACTTTTAAATATGAAGTTATATTATTACAATTATCCCTTCTTCTTTCTTTGGTTTAAGTACTGAATCAGATGATGGCTCTCCCTCCTCTACCGTTGTTAATCAGAACAAAAACACAAATGGTATGTGTTTAGCAGTTTCCAAACCAGAAGGAAAAGTTTCCCTGTCCTTTCCCGTTGGAGGAAAAGATTCCTTCTAATTTGTAGACGACACTGTCCATACAAATAAGCATTTTTATCGTTTTTTTAAAATTATCTAGTATTTATAAATCATATATTTCCAATCGTATTTAAAAATATCATATGCTTCGATTAATCCATGTTGAATTTCGTTAAAGTTTTCACTTCAGTTAAATTTCATCATCGATCCAATTTTTAAAATATTAATTTTATTTTTTTATATATAAAAATCATTTAGGAGAGGAATATTCTTAAGATACGTCTGCGACCAGAAATAAATTTTTCAGAAAAATGTGGCAGCCAAAGATTAGCGAGTGTCTCCCATTATTGACAGATAAAAAAAAAGAGTCAAGGGGACGTCTTTTTCAAAAGCCATTAAAAATACACAATCATCTTTAACCTCTGAATTTGCGTTTACAAACCCCCGCGTCCACTGATATTAATTTCAACAACTTACGATATGCAAATTATCCATCATTGAGGTCTAACACCCGAAATTTATGGCTACATTATATCGACATATTTCACTAACATGGGTCGTCCTTTCTTTCTCTTTCTGCTAGCTGAAGAGTCTACTGCCATACTCCATTTGCATCAAGATATAAGTGATTTAAGACTTTTACCTCGAGATTAAAAAAATAATTAATTTTTTTAAATTATAATAAAAATAATAATCTTTTGACCAAATTGGCTTTTATCTCAAATTAAGAATATCCTGTGAAGGTAGTTATTAAAGACAATATTGGAAAAACGATATTTATTATTTTTAAAAATATTCAAAACGATTTATATTTGAAGCAAAATAATCACTCAAAAACGACTTATATTTTAACACGGAGTGATATTACTTTTCAACTAAAAGTGGAGTAATCTTTTTGTATTTTCTAACTAGAATTTTGTGAAAATCGTAGGGTGGGTGACTACTCGAAAAGTTTTCCATTTCACCTATAAAGCAAAACTGTACAGGTCTGTATAAGATGAAATTGATTTGATTGAAAGAGTACAAATCCTCGTATGGTTGAAGTTGGGCGTAACAATTTTTACTTACTTTCAACTATATGCTAACCCAATACTTCGTGATTTGTGCAAATTTTCACAAACATTAGTATAGTCTAAGATGAGGTAATTACTACCTTTCAGGAAAAAAAAATGTAATTACAAGTTTTTTTTTAAATTAATATTTTCTTGTAATTAAATCAGAAAAGTATTAAATTTCCATTTTGGTTAGGATTTTAATTTCTAATTAGATAGGTATTATGTATTTTTAGCGTAAAATTGCTAATTAAAGTAGAATCCGGATAAGTATGTATGCATACATAGATAGTAAGTTACGCTGTAAAAACAAGTAGTATTGATTTGCATCCACCTCGAAATGTTAGAGATTTTGCATCCAACAACTCGACTATAGGTTCTTATAGAGTGAACAATACATCATTTCACCTGTTTCTTCTAGCTAGGGCGAACAGTGTATCTTTTAAGACAAAATTAATCATTAGATAGGATGGAAACATACCCAACTTAGGTTCTACACGTAAAGGAAAAGAATTAAGCAAGCATAAAAGCAAAAAAGAAATTAAAAAAAAAACTGATTAATATGATAAAAAAATTGTATTGTTGGGTGATTATATAATACATTCTGTTATAATTGACTAAGTCAAAAATTATATTGGAAGCAATTACAAAATTACATAAATATATAGTGTATAGCTTTACTCTTGATCAGAGGTTGAAATGGTTACTGGAGTTGCTAGACATGTTGGTTTTTCATCTCCTGCCATAATCACAACAATCTTTGGCTGAGCTTCAGATTCTGAAATATATATTTCAGAATTTGCAGAATCTTTACAGAAGGAGATTGCTAACATAATCAATGCCACCACTATCATCATCAACGTTAGACCTAAGCTCCCAAATAGATATGGATTTGGAGAATGCCACCACATATCAATGGAGGTTGATGATGATTTTGTTCCCTTCATTATATATATGTACACAATTTTCCTTTTTCCTCTCTGCTTTTAGACTTAATTTTCAAGAAGTTGGTGGGTTAATGCATTACTATGGAAGAACAGGTTGATTTGGTAATATTGGAATTTTAATTACTATATTGCCCTTTGTGTTTTAGAAGAATATTCTTTGTGCCTTCATAGGATGCTTAAAAACGATATTATTGTTAATTAATTAATGCTAATTACGTGATCAGCAATCCAATCTTTTAATTATACAAAGGGGACAATGATAAATTATTTCTGCAAATTCACATAAATGGCAAAATGGTAATTCTAGTCCTAATTCTTTCAAGGAGTCTGATGCTTCAATCTCGAATTAAGACTTATCGTTTACTATTTTATTTCATTGCATGAAATAGTCTGTGTATTTAAAGAAGCTGTAGACACATAATTCCATCGACATGCGTAAAAAGACAAAGGAATATCCTGAGGATATGTGTAAACCAGAAAGAAAGGTGTTAGGCACAAAAAGTCTCGTAGTGCCAAAGCTCATTTTTCCATCGAAAGTTAAATTTTATAGTATAGAATAATAGATTAAGAAGACTTGACATTGCAAATAATTACTAGACTTGCTCACAATAAGTACTAGTTGGAAAAGTGATTTCAGGCATAGCTATGTAAGTAGGCTTCTCATCTCCAGCCATTATGACAACAATCTTTGGCTCATCAGGAACTGCCATGTCCAAGTTCAACCTCGCTGGTTTTTCTTCCTGATCTTCACTCGAAGAATTATTTTTGCGGGAGCAAACTAAAATTATTATTGCAGCTGAAATTAGAGCTATAATAATTGCTAACCCACCGAAAAGCAACGGCATTGGAGAATGCCAAATATTGTCGTTTGCAGAGCTCATATCTCTCTTAATGCCAGTTGAATTAAGCGGTTACAGATAACCGGTAGTGTAGCTTTGAACTTGAAACTTGGCACACTAGTAGTGTAGCTTTGTTTATCTTAGGAGAGTTTGGTCTTGCAAGTGCAATGGAGAGAATGGGATATTTATATGGGGAAAGATTCTTCTGTGCGTTGATAATATGCTTCTAAGTGTTAATGGTGGCTATTCATTTAGTATGAAATCAAATAAAATATGAACATTGCTTAGACGCTATGTACTTTTTCTTTTCAAGCTTTCGGGCTTTTGGTTGAGATATGGAGTCAATTAAAGCTCTCCATAATTGTTTGAGATATCATTATGTTGTAGTTCAGTTGTCATCGCAGACTGTGCGAAGAGTTTTAATTTCAACTGGTGGTTTAAAATGATATATAATATTAATTAACAGTAACTCTACATGATAAAAAATTTATTTATTTCATAATAAATTTTATAAAAAAATGAAGAAAAAAATATTTAATATTACTATAATACATTATTTTTGTTTCGAGTAGATCACTAGTCTATAGATGATCAAAATTGTTCATGAAAAAAAATGAAGTTTCAATCTATGTTTGAACTTATTTTATTTTCGTTAATATATAAGCATTAAGATTTTTCTGTATAATTCTTTTTTTTTTGTTTTTATTTTAAAACAGTTAAATGTAAATTGTATAGAGCCTGAATTTGAGGTATTCTTCATGATGGAACATGGCAACCATCAGGACTAGATGATAAATTATTTGAGCCTCAATTTGATTTTTAATTCTAAGTATATAAAATTATCTAAGTTATTTTTACAGCTCCAATTTAAAATTTTAATTAATAAATTTATATAACAATTTATTATTATTAAAATTATGAATTTGTTATCTATCTAATTTTATATGAATAAATTTTAATATTAATGAGTGTATTAGAGGCACTCATTAGAATAAATTTTCAATATTTCTAGCTAGTTCTAGAACCATTGATTATTATTTGTAAAGCAAAGGAAAAAAAAAAGAACGAGAAATCAATAATTTTATCACTTTTATTCTCAATAATTCAAATTGTTCAATTCTTCTAAACTCTAAAACTCACTTTTTTCTTCTAAGTTCTTTGAACTAAGCACATTTGCCATTGGGAGTAATTTTTAATTTTAAACAATTTTTAGTTTTATTTAATTTTTAATCTTTATTATTTTTAAAAATAGAAAATTTAATATTTTACTATTTTTGTCCAAAATAGAATAAATTAATTTTAAACTCAAAATCCATATCATAAATTTCAGTATTCAAATTAATTTTAAGAAGATTTTTGTTTGATAGAATCTATTACAGATATTTAATCATAAAATATCCCTCAATGCATTTTTATTCATTATTCATAGATATCATGTGTTAATGCAATTTGACCAAGAACAGCAATACTTTTATCTATTTCAATCGTTTTATCATTTTGGCTGCGCTGCCGACAAAAGATAGGTCCAATACAGAAATATATATATATATACGAAAATTTATTCATCCCACCACCAAAGTGGGTTTTAATTTTTAAATACTCGTTTCATAATTAAAAAAAATGTGGGTTTAAAATTATAATAAAATATAAATTATTTCTCCCACTTGCAAAGATGAAGTGGAATGCACTTAGTGTTTGTTTGTATGCTTTTTACTTAGACTGTTGTTTTTAAATTTTTATGTTTGTATTCTGTTTCTGTGTGCTAAAAGTTTGATAGATGATTTTTCTCTTACGTTCTTCCAATAGTAACAGTATGAGACTATTACATCGACAAGCCACCACGTCTCTTTAACCTATTCCAATACAAAAGTCAGCCATAAATATATTGCCAAAACAAAATATTGTGACGGCAGCTGACCTTATTTAGGATATTGTATCCTTAAATAGATCATACCATAGGTGTTGGGTTATGTCTAATCTTGCTTGCACTGCATCAGATTCACAAGGAGAAAAATGGTCTCGGCGAGAATTTTATTCGTTTCCTTTGGAATTCTTGATAAATAAATTTCGTAATTTATCGATAAAGTTCAATCTTCGAGCCCAAAATTATAGATGAGGATTTTTCTTCCTCATTTAATTAATTAATTGGAAGTGATATCGACCAACTTACCCTTCAGGTTCAGGTAAGCGTATGTTGATTAGGGGTTAGAAATAATTTGGTAGGAAGCAACTTGGCAATTGCTTCCTCTAATTGTCAAAAAGAAACTAAATGGTAGATAGTAATGCGAAGTGTGGAACATATGCCACTGTAGGATTTTCTTTATTATATACTAAGTTGCTGTGAACCACTGCCTTAAAACTTTCCTACAATCTATAAGAAGCACTCTTTTGTAGGACCAACAATCCTTTTGTGCCTCAAACTATTGCATTTTTGTGATTGACATTTTTTTAAGTTTAAAATTGCAGATTTCTTTAATTTAATCGTCAAACTAAGGATCTAAGTGTAATAGAAGGAAGATGTAAAACTTTGTTTGCTGATCTTGTAATAAAAGAAACAGAACAAAATGGAAATTCTTTAAGCAAAGCTTTACAATCCTAAACTAAACAATCAAAATAGGATGGATCGATACAGCTTTGTTTGTCATGAATATTATTATTATCATTATTTTGAAAAATATGTATATTTTGTTAGTTTTTTCATTAATATCGGTAGCGAGAGATATCAGGTTTGAATTCTCTCGAAAACAGTAACTTTATCTTCTATTATGTAGCCCTAGTGTTAGAGTCAAGATGGAAGAATACCAGAGTTGAATTCTTTTTTTTTATAAAGTTAAGTGGCAAAAATACACTATCTAAAAGATAAAATCAAAAAAATTTAGAGATTTAGAAGGCAAATTTTTTAAGAAAAAATTGCTAAGGAGGCAAGAGCCACGCACCCTTTTTGTTAACAGAGGCATATAGCATATAATTGGATTTAAAGAAAAAATTACAATAATAAAAATTTCTCAAAATGAATATCCTTGAACATTCTGGAATTTAAACGTAGCTCAAATCATTGGGTGATGAGTCTGATATTGACATCACCAACAAGAATTTTCACTCAAATGTCCATTTCTTAATACTGTTACTCAAAAATGGTCCTCCATAATATATTTATTATTATATTAATTTTCATTCTTTACTGTAATAGAAAAAACAATTAATGGGTATTTGTTCATTGCTCTCTTGGTCTTAGCTGTAATCACTGCGATCACTGTAATCAGTACATTTTCAACTGTAAACCACTTCCTAAAAGAAATTTCTCAATATTGCAAGAATATCCCATTACAGTGAAATCTTAAAAGAAAAAATTATGTATATTTTGTGTAATTTATTTAATTAAGAAAATAATTCGTTGAAACACTTAAAAATTTCTATCAGGAGATTTTAAATTTTGAATTAATAAAAATTAATGGGAAGAGTCATTTTTTATGTTTGTGGAAGTGGAAAGAACAGAGACAGAACAAGATCTGAGATAACATTTATCAAAATACAAAATTGATTTCATTAGTACAGAAAGTCACTATTTTACAAGTATGATTCCTACAAAAATTTCATCCTATCTTCTATCCTCTTCATTTCACATATTCCCGCAAACAAAAACCAAAATTGATAAAAAAAGATCAAAACAAAACTGATTAAAGAAAAAGAAAAAGAAAAGGGTATTTATCTCTTTCTTTCTTGAGATTAAACTTGTTCTTGATTATTCTGGCAATTGCAGTACCCAACAACTTGTTCTTGCACAGGCTTAGGCATTGCTAAATATGTAGGATTGTGATCACCAGCCATGATAACAACAATCTTTGGCTCAAAATCAACCATTTCTAATTCCACTTGCTTCACTGATTTCTCTTCACCTTCTCTATCACTAGAATTAGACAAAGAAGACTTCCTATAGGAGCAAGCAAGAATTATTAAAGCAATAGTAATTATCCCCAACATAAACGCTAACCCACCGAACAGGTAAGGCATAGGAGAGCTCCAGTGCCAGAATCCACCGCCTGCGGTGGCGTTGCTTCCTGTAAGACTCATTTTCGCAAGATTGGGATTCAAACTCGCCACCTCTAATTATTTTTTTAAGACTCTCGCTCTTACTAGAATTTAAGCCTAAAATCTTATGCAATGAAAAGAGGGTGTGAAGCTTTCTTGGTATTTATAGGGAAAACAAAGGTAAAGAGAGAGCATTGGCAGAAAGAAAGAGATGATTCTTTAGCTTTCTTGGGCTGCACTGCTTCTGGCCGTGTAGAATAATTTTTTTTTCTTTTTCGTATCATTTGTTGTTTTCCTTTCTTGCTTTTCTTGCGTTTTTGGGCAGCCGCGTCCCACTAGCATTAAATAATGTCACGAAAAGAAGCAATCTTTGACGTAAGAGAGATACATAAATGTATGTCTATTAGTGTACATGACATGGCACGGCAAAGTCCCAGCTAAAGGGATGCGTTTAGACGCTGCTGATGCTCAATGACATGTCCACTCACCACAAGGCTAGTTTAGACTTCTATTTATAAACTAAATTTTATACTTTCATAATTTACTTACAAAACAAGGCCTAAAAATTTTTGTGATGGCCATCAAGAAGCAAAGAGTTATCAGATTTATGTATGATTTTTTCAATTCAAGAAATTCATTTGACAAATATTAAATACCAAATCCGTACGTAAAGATACAAGATTAAGAATTAAAATGACGGAAATTATTGAAAAGAAAGAATAATTAGTAGACCATAGCGAGAATTATTTGATTTAGATTTGGAAAAATTGGAGAAGAAAAAACCAGTGAGTGTAAGGAAACACTCGTGAAATTTCGTATTAAGTAGAAGACCAGGCACGTTATAGCCCCACCACAGACAGCAACATTTTCTTTGGACAACTCAAAAGCTACATTATGGAAGGATAGAAAAACCGGACACTTTGTCCTCGTTAGATGCTGACTTTGGTGTGCCATCATAAATCTTTGTGCTTGTCCACACTCGACCGTGGGATTCCGTCCCATTATCATGAGTATATGTTTTATTGTTTGAATATCTTATGATATTCGATAATATAATATTTAATTAATTTTTAAAAATTTATGAAATACTATTATAAACATTGCAGGTGTATCAATTGGAGGGAGAGGGAGAGAAGGGATGGGGGTATGATACATTCACAAAGACAAATGTTATAGGCTCAACCCTGTATAAAAACAAGCGCATCAATCCGAAGCTCGTTTTTGTATAAAATCGAACACGTCGTAACTAAATTCTACCATCAAATGGGTTAGTTTATGCACATAAAAACTATATTCCTCCCAAGAGATTTCTCATTGAACCGAAAAGAGATTTAACGATGCCATGCACAAAGGATATTCAATATTGATAGTTAACAATAAAACAACCAAATAAGCGCATAAATATTGATTTTCACCAGACCATCAACAATTTCTAACCCTAAGAAAAAAAGAATCTTTATTGCACAAAAGTTTCAAAGAAACAAAAACTGCAATCTTTCTGTGATAAATGAACTTGGAATTATTTACGAATCGAAAGAAAAGATCTTTTCATTTACAGAGGCGGATGTTGGTTCACAGATTGCAGTTTTGATTCTAACAAAGAAACATACTTTTCAAGCATTGTAATTATGGCTTCAAATTCAGTCACTTGTTGCTCGATTAGATCAATTTGCTGAACATACTCATCAAAACTGCTACTTTTTTTTTTCAACTGCTCTACAAAAATCCTCAACCCAGAAGCCACATCGCCAAAACCTTTATACTCTTCAGCAACTCTTCCATTCATTTTCTCCAAAAGTTCCAACAGATTGTTTGTCCCCTGAACCCATGAACAACAAGAATAGAAATTAAAATATAATTACAGAGCTAAGGAACTAACAGTTAAAATATCGAATGAAATTCAAAGGCAATAAAAATGAGAAATTAGGTTCTCAGATTTCGAGACCTGAAGTTCGCCTTTCACCATGGTGGAAATACTAGTAAAAAGATCATTGAACGAATCAACAAGCTCGTCTTGAACCTCTGCCTCCTCCTTCCCGGGACCCATGTACTGAGGTGCCTAAATCTGTTCTGCCAATGAAAACACACCTGGTTTTGCTTCTTCTGCGCTATTTTTTTTGTTCCTGAGCCTAAATACTTCTTTTCAGTACAATGTTTTGTATCTCATCAAGAGTGTGGACCAATAATTACGAGTATAAACAATCTAAAGGAAATAAATTATACTATTATGCATTAAGGACAAATATTCAAATACCAGTTAAACCTTATATGGCAAAACAAAGTTTTCCACAGTTTTTAGCTGCTGTTGATGCTCTGACTCTCTAGATTGTATATGAGTACAGTATCCCTCCTCACTATCTCTCTCTCTCTCTCTCTCTCTCTCTATATATATATATATACATATATACACATATAAGTTTTATATCAATAACAACAGTAACATAAAAATTCTATCTGCTAGAAACCCTAATCCCACCACTATCACAGTTCCAAGTCCAAAACCCTTGTTGAACTCTCAATCTCTTCAATAACAATAAAATTCAATCATTTTAATAAATTTGCATTATTCCAAAGAAATTAGTCCCTAAATTCATACCATAAATACACAGTTAATTTAATTGGAACAACTCAATTTATATCTGTCGAATTTGAATAACTAAGGATCGCATACGGACAAAAACGATCAAATGAACAGAGCTCAGAATCCGTTGAAATGAAAATACGAAATCATGTAAAATGCGAGAAAAGAAAGAAAAAATGGATGAAATGAAAGAATATAATTACCAGCAATCGGAGCAAATTCTTGTCTATAGAAATGCATTCATCGCTCTGTCTCTTCTGTGTCTATTTAGGGTTGACGAATTGGGGATCAATGGCCACTGCCAGTTGGGAATGACGTGGTGTCATTTTCGTAGTTAAACATATCAATCAAGGACTATATGGTCAAATGGCAGACTTCAAATTATTAGTGGTGGCGGGTATTTACTGTATGAGTGAGTGTACGAGAGCATCTCCAATATAATTACGAATTATTTTAATTTATTTAACACGTCTAAAAAGCTGAAACTTAAAAATAAATTTTTTTACTATTATTATTCATTTAGTCCGTGAATTTAATATGTCAAAAAGAAAAACGCTTTTTATTTTCAAAAGATCTATTAAACAATGTGACTCAGCTTTTATTTTCTTTTATTATTCATCTTTTTCTTATTTTTCACGAAAATCACAACATAAATTCATGCATTTGGCTTCAATCCAAACACACTTTCCATATCAAATTTGTGCCTGTTTTTATAATATAGACGACTAACATTATACATAAAAAAAGAAAAAATTGTTCATGCTAAAAATTATTTGATACATGTCTAGATTATGTTTACATTACTTTTCAGGCCGTCGAGTTTTCAACTTACCTCTTTTTTTTAAAAAATAATAATTATAATAATGGATGTATGAGTGCATTATATTATTATTATATATATATATATATATATTTTCCCTCACAAAATAATAGAGGAGATAGAGCATTGTAATAAGGGCACTACCAATTTGAGTTGTCACGTCTTGCAAGATTGTGTTTGTGTTAGAAAGGGCTAAATTTCTCGGTGTCAAGATATGTGTTTGCATGACTACCGCTAATAGCAAGTTCAAGTTGAATGGCTCCTTCCTTAATTTGTTTACATTATTCACAGAAACTTCCGATTAGAATTATTTTTTTTATAAGCAATATATATTTATTTTATTAATTTATATCTAGAAAAAATTTAGCATTTTCAAGTTTTTGAATCATCAGGTTCCTAAACACACCCGACCTAACTCATAAATGCCAGGTAAAAATCAATCATGTGTATTTAAAAATCAATTAAAATAATAGAATTCCAAATAATCATTTCAATTCCATTCTGATTTGGGTTGGAGCCAAAACAGAGATATCAGCTCAAATCCATCTGATATGGATCCCTCTTTTTTGCAAGTAAATATTATGCTTAAATACACATTCTAAAATGAGAATATTTCAGTTGGAATATTAATTAATTAATTAGACTAAATTAAGGTTTTGGCTGTTTATTCATTTGAAGGGTTAGCTAAACGATTCAATCTTTCCAAGGTTCATACACATTCCTTTTTATAAAAAAGAAATTAAAGCATAGCTAAAAACAAGATACTTTGCTTTCCTTATTATAGAATTGCAAAGAATTAATTAAAAACAAAGAACAAATTGATGTACCATTTGCACTGAATCTAACTAAATGCAACCTTTTCACAAGGTGAAGCCAACATATATTCTCAATCACTTCGAATCTAATCTGCTCGATTGATAATATTAAAAGTAGGATTAACACGATATGTATAGATGAGATATGATGGCAAAAATTCTTTTTTTTTTAATCAAATATTTCGAATTGAACTATAAATATAAATCTCTTGAAAGACTAAAAAAACGCGTCATCCACTTTTTAAATTTGCCCCAATAAATGTGAAACATAGGATGATTTAAAAGAAAAAAAGGATATGGGGTATGAAACGGAAACGAGTAAAGACCTAGGATCCATCAATCTCAATCAATTTCAAATGGAAAATAAATAAATAAATAAACATTTTTTACTTGAAAAATTGTAGAAAACCTAGCAAGTGGATAGTGGAAGTTGCTATCATTGATGATGTACAAATGCACTTCTCCTTTAGTTTATGAAAACTATCCATTCATCTTTTGACCTAATCCTTTGTCCATTCCATAATGAACCCTTTAGTTAAATTTCTATGTCTTCCAATATTAACAGTATTTTTGTATAAACAAGAAATGCAATTTCGAGTGGCCACATCTATTTTTGTAACCTAATCCAATCCAATAATGAAGTTAATTTTTGTCAAAGATAGTTAGCTACAAATCCAAGAAATGTTACTTGGAAGACTCATTTGGTCACTATTTTGGATATTATTGAAGACCTAACCATCACTATTAAGTCAGCTTTTTTATGTTTAATTAAGTTTTTCTTCGATACCCACTTCAATTTTTATTTTATTTTTAATAATGACTAGAGCAGTAAATAAGTCGGAGTCCTAAAAATATATTTAATTCCAAGTGTAAATAATTTTTTATTTATGAGTGGACCGTTTATCTTTGTGAATTATTAAAAAAATTTAGTTGTTTCTCTCCAATTTCTAAGGTTGATGACTTCTTTAAGCCGTTATATAGGCCTCCAAGTCAATAAAATTTATGACGAAAGCTGCAATTATATTTATATTTATATTTATATTTATATTTATATCTATATATAAATAATTGATTTAATGCCAAACCAAGGAAAATCTTCATCCATGCCTGAACGTCACAGTCCACCACTGAGGAAGGAGGTCATTGCCAAATGGCACTAAGTTATTAATTAAGACCCGAAAAATGTTAACTGAAAAGGGCTTCTTCCTATACCTATGAATTCCATTGGACCCAGAAATGATAGCATTGGAACGAAGGATCATTTCTTCACCTTCATTGTGTACTCCTAAATCCTAATGATTCCTCCTATATAATAAAAAATAAAACAATCTCTTGATCAAAATTCAGAAAAATTAAACATATAATTACAGTTAATCTCATCAATTTACAAACACAATCTGCCGCAAACCTACTAAAAAGAAAAGGGTGAGAACAATTTCTAACAAACACCAAACAGAAATGGATAATAAAAATATATGATTAATAAACTCGTAATTGATCATCAAGTTGGCAAGTGCAATAATTAGAAGGCAGTGGCTTGGCAAGAAAGGTAGGGTTATGTTCACCAGCCATAATAACGACAATCTTTGGCTCCATCTCCATTGGAAACTTGACCTGTCTACTGTGTTGAGATTTTGCTTCATCTTCTTCTTCTTCTTCTAAACCAGAAGTTGCTGATGGTGATGGTTTCTTGTAAGAGCACGCTAGAATAAGTAATGCCATGGCTATGAGAGCTAACATAAGACCTAATCCACCAAAAAGATAAGGTATAGGAGAGTTCCAATGCTTGAATTCTTCACCTTTAATGGCGGAACCAGATGGTGATATGCTTGTTCTTGTAGCCCTCATTATTAATCCTTTTTTCTCTGTCTTTCTAATCTTTTTGTAATTAGCACAAAAGAGATAAGATAAGGAGAATTTGATGATGTCGTACATATTTATAGTATTTATTAAGGGTTCAACAGTAGTTAATTGGATATATTAGGAATTGGTTTTTGGAGGTTATTACTTGATTGCCATTGCTTTGGGGAAATTTGAAGGAAAAAAATAATAATAAAAGATGATAATGGTTATTCTTTCTTGGACTCTAATTATACTATAGGAGGGGCCCAATTGTTGACATGGAAGTTCCTTGTATTGTGGTTTGAGTGGGAAGTGGGATTTTCTTTTTTTTTTTTGAGAAAATAAAAACAATTTGCTTGTTAATTTTTATACAATTGTAAATATGCTTAATTAGTTATTAATGATAGTTAAATCTAAACGAGAAAAAGCATTTGCAGGTTGACCATTATGACTTAGACTAAAACTATTTAAAAAAATTATTTTTTTAAAAAAATATGTTTTTATAATGTTTTTTATTTTAATATTTTTTAGCATTTTTTTACTCTTGAAGAGACAGATTCAAGTTAAATATATATTTATTACTAAATTAAATGCAATAATTTTACTAATATTATTTTTTATTTATATATTTATTTTAATAAAAATATAAAAAATTATATAGAAATAACATTAATATAATTGATATTTATTATTTTTTTATCAAATTACTATTTCAAGAATATTTTAGAAAATAAAAATGAATGCATTTTCAATTATGAATTTATTTCATATATGATTATGTGAAATTCAATTCAATTACATGTTTTAAATTAATTATACCAAACATGAAAATTTACTCAATTTCATTTCTACTAAACGAAAGGTTAATACTAATTTGAATTTATGAAATATAAAATTTATAGATTCTCATAAATCCCAGATTTCACTTTGATTGTTTAGTTTAAAAAAATTATAAATTTGAAAAATATTTTTTAAAAATAAATTAAACGATCTGATCCATTATTGATTAAAATGATAAAATTAATAAAATTCATCTAT
>CANUEX010188158.1:0-20957 GCA_948099535.1 Jatropha multifida | reverse complement strand
ATATATATATATATATCTCTATATATCTCTCTCTCTCTCTCTCTCTCTCTCTCTCTCTCTCTCTCTCTCTCTCTCTCTCTCTCTCTCTCTCTCTCTCTCTCTCTCTCTCTCTCTCTCTCTCTCTCTCTCTCTCTCTCTCTCTCCTTTATATATGTATCTTAGCTTTATGGTGGGAAAGCTATGGAGAAGAATGTAAAGAGTTTTAAAATCTTGCAATTCGAGTTTTAAGTCTCACATGCAGTGCTACTGGATGTGAAAGAAATTGGAGTACATTTAAGCACATTCATTCCAAAAAGAGAAATCGATTAGAACAACAAAGATTAAATGTTCTCGTCTTTATAAAATATAACATTCAACTCGAATTAAGGCAAGCAAAAAGGGAGAAAAGAGGTGAGACATATGATCTTATATGTTTGAGTGATGTGGAGTCCGATGATGAGTAAATCACTGAACTAGAAGAACCATGTTTATCTGAAGACAATTCATGGATGGATATGAATTGAGTGTTTTGACGATGATGGAGGAATTAGACCAAATAATAAGAGGAAACGAGGTATTATAACTCACACTTGGTTAATTTATAAAAAATATTAAAAAACAAATTATGAATTCTAAAGTTTATTATTTTATATAATTCATTGTTCATTTTATTTATATAGGGCCAAGAAACTTGAAATTTGATAGAAAAGAAAAAGGAAAAGCTCTTGTAGATGGAGAAGAAGAAGAATTACAAATCATAGATGGTGGAGAAGTCAATGTAGAGAAAGAAGAACATGGTGATATAGTTATATTAGAAGAAGAAGATGATGAAGATTAATGAATGAATATGATATTAGTTTGTTTTTTATTTTCAAATTCTAATTTAATAGTTTGATATTTTGAACTTATGAACTACACAAATTATTAGTTTTATTTAGTATATGATTAATATATTTGGAATTTTCAATTGAACATTTAATATCTTTTGATAAAATTATTTGAACCTAGAATTTTAGTTGATTCGGCGAATCTTACGATTCGATTCGATTCTCGATTCAAAAATTCCAAATATGATGGGAGCTTTTCCTTTTACAATTAGACATATGAAAGGGGATAACTACCTTTGTATAACTCAAATTCCCTTCTTATGAGCCAAAAACATGAAGGAATTGCATAACTGATAAGAAAAGTTCATACTGTGAATAAAAACAGTATATAATGGAATTTGAATTTTATCAAAATCCTATAATCATAAATGATAGCCTCACTTTTGAAGAGCATGCATTAGATTAACCAAATATTTGTTACAACTAATTTCATTAAGAATTTCATTCTCTCTTACATTAATATTAATTATTGTTGAGTTCCTAAACATTGCTTTGTACAAGAATGTAAGGTAAGCCTATCTAACTGCCATTTCCAACGCACTTGGACCTGCTCTTCTTGGCTTCAGAAAATTGATTTGACAACACAAACAAGCCCTAAAAAGCCACTTATTTCTATGAACATTGATGCATGAAACCTATGCACAGCAGCTAATGAGGTATATATGCAAGATTAGCATTCTCAAAAGTTATTCAATGATAGCTTAGTACCTTCTGTTTTCCTTTTTAAAGCAGAATTACAAGTTCTGCAAGGAAAAGCTCTCCATCAAACCTCAACCCATATGCTTCAGAAGGCTGAAGTAACCCATCTACCATCCCACCAAACACATACAAGTAATGCCCTGAATGACCAGCACATGCTCGATGGAATGACCTGCGGTTAGGTTTATAATCCTTTGTTTTCAGTCTTCTCCACATATTTGCTTGCATTGCAGTTGCTTGCACTTGAGACGATACAATTGAACTAATATCTAGCAACCAAAAATCATCCTTCCTATGCCTGTATGAATCTTCACCTCCATAGATTAGCACCCTACCCCCCAGAATTACTGTAGCAGAGTGGCCAACTCGCGGAAGGGAGATTCCATCTGGTATGTTTTGTAACTCATAGAGCAACTGTACCCATTTTAGCTGATCTTCAGATATTTGCAAGAGCCAGACATCATTTAACACCTCATAACCCACTCCTCTTCCACCAAATAAGACCATTCTAGTTCCCCCAATACAAGTTAATGAATGTCCTGAACGAGGAGGAGGTGATGGATGAGTCACAAGTTCATGCCATGTTCCAAAACAAAAATTTTCTGAAAGTTCCAAAACCCAGGTATCACCCAATCTAACTCCATACAACCCGATTCCCCCCTGGATAACCATCTTCCTTTGATCAATGCAACAGGCAGCATGAGCCCCTCGAGGTGGTGGTGCAAGGGATTGCACAGTTAGCAGCCTCCATGAGAGCGAAATACAAAGGTTGTCGCTGACAACTAGTTGCCCAACCCATGTATCATTTTGACGGATCCCACAGTCATTGATCCCTCCAAATAGAACAAGATGATGGTCAAAGACAACACATGTATGCCCAAATCTCCCACTTGGAACTCCTGATTCCACCTTCTGCCACTTGATCGCCCTTTGGAAGCCTTTTCCAATATACGCCACCCATGTGTCATCAAGGTGGCGTCCTACAAAAAACCAAGAAAAGAAGGTACAGTTATACATCTCGAAATCGGGACAAACATACTTGGGTTAACAGAAAATTTCAATATTTTTTCTGGCAGTTAAAAAATAGTAATTTTTTAAAGATTCAACATAAAATGGGCAATAAAAAAAGTATATACATCTAAATCACAAACATATATGATGCGGTAGAGCATACAAAATCAAATGTGATCGTTTCTATCTTAGACCAAGAAAGTCTGGTGAATGCAGAAAAAGCATGCAAAGCCAAACAGTGACAACAAATAAAACAGCAAAACAAAAAACACCATGTTTCCTGCTACAACAAAGTGACTCCAAATTAAAAAATATTTGTGTGATTTCATTTTGCAGTGGGGAAATATTGATTCCTTTAAACACGCATACATCTAGAGTTCCAATGAAGGCTTTTATCATTTTACTTTTGATGTTAAGTTTTACAATATCCCAAATAGTTGTGGTGTAATTCTTTCTATCTATATATATAACAACTTATTGATTATGAGATGTAAAGAAATAAGGCCTTTTCATATTTGGATATCTATTGATTGGCTAACAATTGAGAATCCATGATTGTATTAGCTTTTTACCATAAAGTTGTGTGTGTACAAAGCAGCAACAGCAAGACCACCACAGAATCTTGATTAATGGAAAAAACCCAATTACATGCTTCAAAAACACTAATCAAAATTGTAAAAATAGCAGCAAAATAAAGTGAGCTTACCTCCCTCACAGCCACCGCCAAACAAAACCAAGAAATCAGAAAGAAAGTTGAGAGAGTGAGAAGCTCTTGGGCATGGACCTTCAGATTCAGACAAAGTGAGCTTTTGGCAAGAAATTGAGTCAATCAGCGACACCTGCTTGTATATTCTCATCCATGGCAACTGTTGATTGTTGATACAAGACTTAAAAGCATCAACTGATGAAGGTCCCCACTCCCTGTTGCATATGGACTCCCACAGTGTATCAGAGCTTGCCAAGGACCTGAATCTCTTGCAGGTCATGGCAAAGGAAAGAATCGAATCAATTGGGAGTTGAAGTAAGATTGTGAAGAGATGGTCTGCGGACATGTTGACTATTGGAGATGATGATGGTGATGAAGAGGAAGAAGATGATGATGATCCATTTCTACTGCTGCTGTAGCTGTTTCCATTCTCAGCCATGATTGATTTTCTTGGAAAGAAAGGTCTATGGATAGTTAGATTGGGATTTAATTTAACGCACAGGTCACATAGGAGAGAGAATTAACTGTCAGTGTTATTGTTGCCTGTTGGAGAAATGTGGTAAAAAAAAATTACTGTTTTACGATCCTTTTTTACTTGTTTGAAAGAGAAAGACGAGTGGGGGAGCCCATTTTGTTTGTCCGCACTCTCTACTATTCCTTCCATCATCAGTTTATCGCCTCCAGTCCAAGAAAATCAAACGGAATCTTTCTTTCATTGGATTCAACTCTCTATCACACTTTGAATTAATCCTTATTTTCAACTCAATCCATTTGTTATCACTTAATCCTTACTTTTCAAAAACAAAAAAACAAACCTCAATCCATTTGTTATCACTAATTACTTTAATTTTCAATTTTAAAATTTCTATTTATCTTTTTGCTAAAAGAAAAACTAAATTCTTCAAATACATTTTCTTCCAATAGATCTGCAAAGAGACCTCTAGAAACTGCGTACCGACCAAAATTAGATTTGATATATAAACTTAAATTCCATTTTTTTTGTCATTCATTGCTATATATAATGATTATCTGCATTATTGGCAACGGTTACAACAGTTTTTAAAACCCACAACCAGAAGTGGTATAATTTATTTTAAAGCTCATTCACAACCTACCATGGAAAGAACATCCAAAAGGAGAAATACAAATTTAAATTAAATGCTTACATAGTTAAAAATCGAACCGGAAAACCCTAATTTTCAAATTAGAAATTTCTTGTCCGATGAAATAACAGATTAATGACCCAACACTTAACTAGAAATACCAACCAATGATATCAAGGTTAGAGAATGAACCTTTGATAAGTTACAAGTACGTTCAATAATAAATCAAAGAGAATTCATCTTTCTTGAATTTGATTGCATAAAGTGATATTCGTCTCTAAAATACTTGAAAACTAAGTGTTTATTTGCTAAGAAATTCTAAATTAATTAAAATATAAGCCCCACTTCAAAAAAGTCTAATTATGCTAATTAAAGCACAAGGGAAGAAAGATAATAAATTGAAGGATAAAAGAGGCAAAATGATAAATTTTTTCTTTTCAATCAAATGTTAAGTATTGCATTTTACTAAGTTCAGATTGGTTATAAAGCCCATTTTTATATTATTTTAATTATTATTCCAACTCTTATTTATTTTTAGAGTGAAATTGCAATAAATCGATCAGGATGTTCTAATTTAC
Organism: Jatropha multifida; assembly: GCA_948099535.1. Taxonomy (NCBI): domain Eukaryota; kingdom Viridiplantae; phylum Streptophyta; class Magnoliopsida; order Malpighiales; family Euphorbiaceae; genus Jatropha; species Jatropha multifida. The sequence goes on along the minus strand of CANUEX010188158.1, from coordinate 15,994 downwards.
TTTTAATTGCAATTAGGTTGATAAATTTACCATGGTCAGGGTAAAAATAAAATTCTATTATAATTGATTCTTTTTCAACTATTCGGAATTCATAAAGAGGACTGTGCTTTGCGATTTTACAATCACCTCATCATTTTTTTTAAAGTATTAAGTATGAACATAATTTTATTATGACTTATAATTAGTTGATACCAACCGCGATTGAATACATTATTTGCTCTATGAACTTGTTTAATAAAAGTGCTGTGGCTCTCTCTACTTTTAAAATTGACTTTGTGATTCTTAAAGTTATAAATATACTGTCATTGCATATTTATTAGTCCAGTCAGCAAAGCCAATGGATTATAAACTCTAAAGGGCATGTGGGGCTTTAAACGTGGCAACTTTAATTAATTAAAATAATGTTATACCTTCACCCACTCTCTCTCTCTCTCTAAATTCATTCTATCAATGGTATTTTTCTCTCTCCTCCTTTTCCTTTCATCATATTTCAACTTTTATTCTTATTTTAATTTCAATAAAATTAATTTTTTCTATATTAATAGCTGAAGTCCTTCCATCATCTTTTCACAGCTAGTGAATGCTTCGAACTCTTTGTTTTTTTTCCCTAATGAATGATTCATGTTCTTGATTTAAAAAGGTTCTATTGTATATAAGCTCCATTTTTTTTCCAAATGCCTGAACATAAGAAGCCTCACCTTAATCTCAAGATTAATTTAAAGTCTCATTCACAGTTAAGATTGATTAAACGAAATCTATGCAGGTTTTACAATGTCATGAATGTGATTGACAAAGAAATAAAAACTATTCTTTGATCTAAACCTACACTTTACTAATTAGCCAAAGAAAATTAAAAAATATATATATGAATGACCTAATAGTTCCATTCAGATTTTTTCAATTACTGGAAAAAACACAAGCTTATAATTTTTTTTAGTTCTTTGAAATATAATTATTATTTAGAAAATATAGAAATCTGAATCCAAAACAATATGATTATCGCTTCACTTTCTTTTCATGCCCTAAATATACAATGTTCTGGATCTTAGTCTTAAAAGAAGACTATTGCAGATCAAGAAGCAAGGCAAGCCAATTTTAAAAGGGTTTGTGGTGTTGGTGGTCCACCACAATAGATAAAGTAAGTTTATAAATAAAGAAAAAAGAAAAAAAAAAGATCTTTTTTTTTTTATTTTTCACAAGTTAGCATTTTTTCACACATCAGAGCATTTGAAATTTATGGATTTTCGTCTGCTTGGATGGGTGTTTAATATTAGTAAATTTATAACTTTAGGAGCCACAGTATCATTTTCAATATAGAAGAGGGCATAAGACTTTTTTGCACAAATTCAGGGGGGCAAATAATGTATTCGACTTACTAACTGCTACTCACAATCGCTTTGAAATTCTTGATCCTAAAATTATGTCCTTCAATCAATAAATACCTTTATTTATTAACTTGATTCTTTCTAATTGTCAATTGCATCACATTTCCTATAATTATATTAAATTAGTTAGCATCATCATGTTTTTCAATTAAGATGCATAGTTATTCATATAAAAAATAATCAAAACCTAATCAATCACAATATTCACAATTACATTTCATCAATTACAATCATATCCAAACTTATCAATTATCACTACAACATCTTTTTTTCAGATAACAGATTCCCACATTCTATATATTTTAACATTAAAAGACTAATCATCCCTTATATATCATTTAGCTCATGAACCAAAAAGTGTTCTATATTCATATTGAAAATTATTAAAATGAAAAAGAATGCAACATTTCCATTAACATAGACTACATACACATCGATATACATTACATTTTAACTGCTTCTATAGATTCTCAAAAATAAACATATATTGAATAAATCCATATGATAATAATTATAGATAAATAATAAGTTAAGATAAAGTTGATAAAACTCATAAAGAATTGTGAACAACAACGATCATCTACAACATAAAACTATTTAAGAAGATAAAGAAATGTTTATGGAGATATGTAGATGGGATAAAATGGCTTAATTTCACCCGTCGTACGTGGACTATACCCTATATTACATTAACATATCTACATTTCAATTTATTATGATAAAATATGAATTCTTTAATTTGTGTTACATTAAAGTGAAATGTTAACTCCTCCGTTGGTGGATGGATGGATGGAAATATGACTTGGAACATTGGAAACTGAAAAACTTGACCTGTCAGCCCTTTTAACTTAGGTTTTAACTTATTATTTTGTGTTATTATTTTCTCTCTCTTGCCCTAGGGGTTTCATTATAGACGGTGGCATCTCTAATCCAAAAGCTTCGAGCTTTCTCTCTTAATGGCATAAGTAGAGTTTTTTTCTCTCTTTCTCTCTCTTCTCTCTCTATCTCTCTTTGACTCTCTTTCACTGTCTTTCTCTCTTAGCTTGACTCTCGCATGGCTTTTTAAGAAATTTCAATTATAGAGCAGCATGGAGCTCGTTCTACTATTTGTAGATATGGGTAGGAAGCGTTGATAAGAATGTCATGGATTTAGATGAACCCTTGGAGATGATTTATGGGATGTAGTAATTATGGGGTTATTAGCTACGATTTTTTATAGTTGATTTACCCAATTTCTAGGTATGAAAATATTTTTTCTTTTTTATTGCAGGCACTAAGTTATTGTCGTTTCCTTGAATGGTTGGACCCTATTGTGCAACCAAGAGCAAAAATGGTGATAGTTGGGTTATTGAGAAATCTGGACAAAATTGAGAAGGAGAAAAAGATGGCTGATGCAGGACTGAAGAAGTTGAAGATTATATGTTATTTGCTAGTGATTCTTTTGGTGGTTCTTATGGTGTTCTATAGCTTTTTGTTGGGATCTAGGGTGCAAAAAGGTGATTGAAATGTGACATGTTGGTATGATTTTGGTAGAACTAAGAGAATTAGTCTCGTGAAATGATGGTCCTTCTGTGTTGGGTTGTAATATTGGCTAACAATATGTACTAAATACATTACCAATGTTGAATGAAAATTAAAATATTAAAGCATAAATTTCTAGACCTTTTTGAACTGATCGTGAGTTTCATTTCATATTAAAAAGTGTAACAATTAACACTTAAAGACTGAGTATTAAAATGATTAAAAAGTGAACCAAAACAGTATTGGTTACAAGTTCACTTTTGAATCACAAAAAATATGCACTAACTATTTTTTGCACAACATTCTGCTCCTATTACATCCATCACAAAAAAAAAAATCTAGGATGTATTACCCTCCTATAATTTTGCAAAAAATTACTTTCAATCATTCTATCAACATTCATAAAAAAAAAATCCACAAAAAGAACAAAAATGAGTGGTCATCCAAGTTCGACTATTGTTGCTTTCTTGTGTTGCTGGTGGAGGTGTCAGATTCACTTCACTTGGAAATGTGCTGGTTCTTCCTCCGATGACAGTTTGACTTGTACCCTATAAATGGTAGAAAGGAAAATGGTAAACTACCACATTTGAAAAATGGAATCCTAAAATGAAAAAAGAAGAAGAGTTTGATGATCATACATCCATCATCAACCTAACTATGATAGGTACTTCATTAGGCAAACTTTCATTTTTTCCTTTACTTATTCTTGATCTAGTACCCTGAGTAGGCTCAGTAAGTTTACTTGCATTTTTTCTCCTGCATATTCTTGATTTAGTAGCATGAGTAGATTGAGTAGAAGCTGTCTCAGTGTTTCTATTCCTCTTTTTCTGCATATATACAAAAACTTTAGCTCACTATTTTCACAATATGTTAAAAATGAACACTTTGAAAAGAAAAAATAAGACTTACAGCGGATTCCGGTTGAGATGGACTTGTTGTGACACCATGCCACCTTCGGTTGTGACCAACTACATTAAACAATGAGCATTTCATTTATACCACACCTTTCCTACTCAATTTCCCTTTTACTGTAGCTTGTTTTAGCTCCTCACCATGTTTTTTTCTTCCCTTTTGCTTTTTGTAGACACTTAATTTTTTTCTAAAAAATAGACTCGATAATAATAACCTCATTTGCTAAAAAAGAGGTTGAAGCATCTAATGAACTTGATCTCAAAGGGATAATTTGAGTTTAGAAACACAACCCTTAAAACCACTGTTTCATGTTTATGGCATAATAGGGCTTATAAGTGCATCTCGGGTTTGCTCGGGACGCACGTCAACACCCTACAGCACTCCGTGCATCACCAGGACCATTTTCATAAAAATCAGATCGGTTCATTCATGGGGCTCATAGTGGCCCTCAGGGGGCCCACATGTGGGGTCCACCAATGACCTTTAAGGGGCCCATCAGTGGTGATGACATTTCTCATGGTGGAATGAGTTTAGAACATCTGATTGATTCGATTCTTGAACTAGGTTTCCTAGTTTAAGAAACTGGACCTATCAGGTCGTTTTCACTTTTTTAAGGTTCGTGCCAAAATGAGGTTAGAAAACAAGTCCTGGGTTTGCCCAGGAAAAATTTTCACTCTCTGCAGTGATGATCTGAGTTTAGAAAAGCAACCCTTAAAACCACTGTTTCATATGGCATAACGGGGCTTATAAGTGCATCTCGAGTTTGCTCAGGATGCGCCTCAGTGCCCTATAGCACTTCAGCATCACTTGGACCGTTTTCATAAAAATTAGATTGGTTCGGGGATGGGGCCCACAATGGCCCTCAAGTGGGCCCCACTAAAGGCCTTTAAGGGGCCCATCAATGGTGATGACATTTCTCGTAGTGGAACAAGTTCGAAACGTCTGATTGATTTGATTCTTGAACTAGTTTAAGAAACTATATCTATCAAGTTATTTTCACTTTTCAAGGTTTGTGCCGAAATGGAGCTAGAAAATGAGTCCCGGGTTTGCTTGGGATAAATTTTCACGCTCTGCATTGGAGTATGTGTCATTTGGATCAATTTTGTAAAAAATCAAAAACCAACTTGTTTGTGAGGCCCACATGCCACATAGACAGTGAACAGTGCTATTTTCCTTCATTTACCTATAAATACCACCTTAGGGTTAGAGATTAAAGGTTGGCCATTGTAGGGGAGATAACAAAACTAAGAGTGATAAAAAATCTCAAAAATCAAAGATCAAAATAAAAAAAAATAATAGAAACACAAACTAAAATGAATTCTACCATAAAATCTTAACTGATTTTAAGAGTTTGAATGTGTAAGAGAGTATTTTAAGGATAGACAGCAAGTTCTAGATTCACAAACACCTCGAGAAATGAATGAAACACCTAAACTTGGATCATCTTCAAGGATCAAAATACAAGGAGGTGTTCTTCATCAAACTTCAAGCGAATTAAGGGGTTTTCTTCAAAACTAGGTAAATTGAGAGTCTAAACTCTATTCTCTTGTGATTTCAAGTTTATTTTCTATCTTGAAACTTTTAAAAATGAAGTTTTTACGAGAGGAACATGTAAAAATCAATTTTACAGTAAGTCTACTGCATTTTTGGATTGCGAAGGCACATGCCTTGAGCTTAAGGTGCCAGCCATAAGCTTAGGGCACCACGCCTTATGCTTAAGGTGCACGCCTTAAGTTAAAGGTTGGCGCCATAAATCTTAAAGCGCCTAAAAATACAGCAAATTGCTATTCTTCCTCTTCTGTCTTAGATCTTTAGGTGATTATAGGCTGTAGTTACCTTAGAATAGGACGTGATTCAGTTCCAGTGGTGTTAGTCTGTAAGTTCCAGAAGCAAAACAACTTAAAAAATATCAAATCGTGCTTAATTCTGAGATCGAAGTGGGTTAGGCTTAATGGCTAAAAATCCAAGTTTGATTCGGATGGGTACATTAATGATTTTAATCTTATTTCTTGCAATGATTCGTGAATTTTCTTTATCTAATAAGAGAACATTGTGATCATGAGCTTGAAAAATGTTATTAAAATTGTTACATTTTATTTTTACTAGTATTTATTTAATGCACATTCAATTCTTGCTTTATATCATATATTAGTATGATTATGTGTTGTTGATTTAATATCTTGCCATTTTTCTGCTTCTAATTACATTTTATTTTTTTGTCTTTTTTTTATTTAATACTTATTTCTTGCAATTCCATTATTTATTGGACTAATGTTTGGTTTTTGTTGATTATTTCATTAATATTCACATTCATCATGTTGTTTGAATGTCTAAATGTGTTATAATTTCTAAGTTTATTTGTTTAATTTTTTGAATTTAATGTAATTTATTTATGTAATTTGTTATTTTAAGGGGTTTTGTAATATTATTGATGTGATTTGTTGAGAATTCATTAGAATTCTCATGTAAATTGGTTTGCAATGATTTTAATTTTAGATTTATTTATATATATTAATTAACTAGGAAAGGAAATATGTAAGGGATAATGGGCAGAATGTATTATTTAGGAAAATCTATAATTCTTTTTTCCTCTCCCTTTCTTTGTGTATGTTTAAGTTATGTGTGATTTTGATTATGATAATTGTATCATTTATATTGTTTTCAAAAATTGCATAAAATGATTTTACATATTGATTTAAGTTAATACCGCGGTTAATAAATAATGAATATTCGGACAATTAGGAGGCTGATTTAGACCGGGCTAAGTGGATGCCTAACACCTTTCCACTATTGTACCCAACTCCTGAACTCACTCCGATTAAAACCGGATTAATTGATTCTAAAGAATTAATTAATTCGAAAAATTTTTCTTTAATTTTAAGGTGGCGACTCCAAATATTTTTAAAACCTTACAAAAGTAGGGGAACTACTTCTCTAAGGATTAAAATGGGTTGCATAAAATAACTTTATGCATTAAAATGAACTAAACTCGTTAGATTCGGTTCTCTCAAGTGACTGTTGGAAAAACTATGAGACGTGTGCAAAAGCTCGTCATCCTCAACCTGGCTACTCCATTGGGGATCTAAGAGAGTTAATTCCATTAGTTGTTCAAATATTCATATTTATTAATAATATTATTAATTTTAAATTGAGTTTATTTTTTATGTACTTATAATTGTCAATCATGCATTTATCTCTTCTTAATCTCCATTCTACCCAACACCCTCTGGTGATTTTAGGAGATACGATCCCTTCACTCTAGATCGACTGTTGGGATCTACCACTAATATACACCACCCATAAGTCAAATAAATTTTGGTATATCAAAAGAATTGCACAATCTGCTATTACCTTTTACTTAGACTCGAAGTAAATGGGAGGAAACAACCAATTATCGCTTACGGAACCTAAGACTTTGCATATCCGCCAAAATCCATGTAGTTGTCCATAGTTCATTCCTCTTAGAAAATACCATAACAAATATTATTTGCTGCATTCATTAAATAAATGTGAACAACGACGGTTTCAAAACCCAATGTTTGTTTTTGAGCTTAACCCAAATGTCTTAGGAATAGAAAAGACTTGACCATGAATCGTGTCTGGGAGCTATAAGAGGGGAATTCATGCATTTTCTTTCTCCTGTTCCCTTTTGTTTGTATACAATTACTATGATTTCAATGTACCCCATTCATAACTCATCTAATTCATTTATCTTGCATTCATTTAGATATACTCCATCATGGCTCGATCTAGAAGGTCAAAATGCCAAAGAATGAGAGATTCGAAAGAGGTATCGGAAACAAAATGAGCTCGAAGAACTCTTTTCGACAAAGACAATAGTGTCGAGGTTCAAATGCCTAAAAGGAAGCACCCACAAAGGAATTCCTACTAAGAGAACTACATCATCGTTTGACTGAAATAAAGCAAGTACAGCTCGATGCAGCAGTCCTTTTTCATGGTGTAAAGGTGCGATTTATGGTCCTACGTAGAATCACTAGCTAACTTGAGGACACAGGTCATTTGATCCTTAAAGATGCAAAACCTTATTAGATTAATTAGGCTTTGAGATTTTCTTGTAAATAGTTCATTTCCAAAGTAATAAAAGAGTTCATTTTTAGCCTAATATTAATATTTATAAAAAAAAGAAGAATAAAAATAAATAATGACCCTACTCAAGTAATATTATCCTTAAGGCAAAAGGAAAGGGAAGACAAAAAGAAATTATATCAAAGTACTATTTGGCTATGAAAACAGAGCATGTTTTCCTTCTACAAAATTTTTGAGAGCCTTTCTTTCAACTTTGAAACCTTTATTAATCTAGATTAAACCAATATGGAGTATAATATTAGTTGCGTTTCATGATGTTTTGTCTGTGTGATATTTTCATATATCAATCCATTACCACGCATTCATTCATACATACATCATGCCATATTTCTAACACTTGCCTTGGGCAGACTAAATAGCATCGAAAAAATGAAAACATTGAAAGAAAGCGGCTGGTTGAGGTTAGGAGATTGCCTAGTCAGAGTTGAAGAATCTTTAACCCCCCATTGTTTTGCACAGCGCAATTACTTCCAGTCCCTTAGGTCTCCACCGCGAGGTCAAATTTTCTCCAGTTCAACCAGATTCACAAGCTTCTGCAACCCACCAACGAAATGGCAGAATCAGGTATGTCTATGACTGATATTGAGAAAATGATCAAGAAGATAATAGCATCTAATTTTGAGAAATTCCTCAAGGCTGACAAGGGAAAAGAAAAAGTGGTCGTTAAGGAAGGAGAAGGGGGAAATGAGGAATCTGTGAAGAAAGAACAAGCTGGCGACATATGGCAAGATGAAGAATTCTTTAAAAAGATGGCTACCAAGAAAATCGAGGTTGAGCCGATGGTTTCAGAGAAAATGGAGAAGCTAAATAAAAAGCAAGAGAAGCTACACTTTTTTATGAAGTCTAAGGGCATGGACCAATATGTAGATCTGGATGATGATGAGGATGAAGAGTTGGAGTTGAGGCAAGAAATTTTTGTTACATGCAAAATGCCAAAGGTGCAGAAATATGATGGAATGACGACCCAAAGGTGCACTTGATGCAATACAAATCCGTCATGGAGCTGGTAGGATTGCCAACAAGGGAAATTCTTAAAATGTTCCTGATGTCCTCGACAGGGTCCGCCTAGACATGGTATTATAATCTAGAAAAGAAGTTCAAAAGGGATTGGAGCGAACTAATAAACATTTTTCTCAGCAAGTACGCCTATAATCTTCAGATGGAAGTCAATCTGAGAGATTTGGAGGCAACCATGTAAAAATGTGACGAGCCTTTTACTGACTACATGGCTAGGTGGAGAGACAAAGTGACACAAATGAGGACTAGGCCTGACACTAAAGGGCAAATAAATATCTTCACTAAAGGAATCTTGCTGGCACTTCCAAGAAAAGCTGTATTACATGCCTTTGATAGAATTTTCCCAAGTTTATAAAGTAGGGACAATCATTGAAGATAAAATTTGGGAAGATAAGAAATATAGTGACTCTGAAACTTCATAAGGTCTAGTTTCAAGGGCCCAATCAGTCAAACAAAATTTCTATTGCCAACAAAAGCACCACTACCACTACTTTAGATTTGAGAGCCATCAATATGCTATGAAGGATGTTCTTTAAGTTTGGAACCCCTCTATCCCCTGTAGTTGAGATTGTGAAAGCGGCAGGTTTGATGAAACCACTCACACCAAAGCCTCTTCCAAATCCTTTACTGAGGAATTTTGAACATAATACATACTACCATTTTCATCAAAACAAGGGTCACAACATAGACAACAACTACTTATTGAGACACAAGATCTAGATTTGATTAACAGTGTTAAGATCACTGACCTGGGAAATTGAGGCCCAACACAAAAACTAACTCACTTTCGAACTTTAGGAATGTGCCACCACTAAAGAATTTGTACATGATAGAATCAAGAAAGACTTCGGAGGAGGTGCTAATAGAATTTGAAGAAAAAGAGGAGATGGACAAGAAGATGCTGTTGCAAATTTAGATCATGGTGCTGGACATATGGGACGGTGATGAGGAATGGTCAAAGCAAAACAAACAAGTCTGGGTAGGTAGTAAGGAAAAGATAGTGGAGAATTCTGTTGCTCTAGACGTTTGAAGTAGCAAGGACTAAAGAGAGGCTGAAATTATGAGCCATGATACTCGCAATGGTTTTATCTATCAGCCTGACCCGATTAAGCCTCGGGAGGAGGGAGAAAAGGAGAAAGTAAGTTCGTCAAGTGTGCTGAAAATAAATACCAAAGATGACTTTCTAATTAGACAAATGAAGAGAATGCATACCAATGTGAGTATATAGGATTTGATTGTCTCTTCGAAGGCGCACTGAGAAGCCTTATTGAAAGCGTTGGTAGAGATTTCTGTTTCACCATCCATATCGGGAGTTGATTTTATAGGATTGGTCCAATGTGATCCTTTCTGATCACTTTTTTTGATGAGGAACTTCTCCCTGATGGAAGAAACCACACTAAAGCCTTATTTATAAAGGTTGAAGTAAGGGGCAGGGTAACTGGCAATGCAAGGATTGATGATCGATTGGCCCTAAATGTGTGTCCGTTAAAGATTCTTTCCAAGATTAAGTTTGACATGTTTGATTTAGAAACTTCTGAAGTCGTTATCAGAGCTTATGATTACTCAAGAAGGCAAGTAGAGGGAACATTCAAGATAGTGGTCAAAGTAGGGCCCATTAAAAAGGAGACCAAGTTCATTGTGATTGACACTCCACCAACTTTTGCCTTATTACTAGTGCGTCCGTGGTATCACTTTTTGGGAGGTGTACCTTCTACTTTACACCAGCAAATAAAATTCCCATTTAATGGGGAAATCATCACTATACTTGCCAGTAATGAAAGAAGCGTAGCTATGCTTAATGTGGATAAGCAGGTTATATTTCCAAATTGTCATCTTGAGTACTGATATGGGGCTTACGGTGTTGAATATTATGAAGAAAATGAATTATGAAGAAGGAAAAGGACTCAGGAAGAATCAACAGGGCGTCATTGAACTTCCAAAAATCCAAACTTAGAGAGATCGAATGGGTCTATGGTATAAAACTGAGAGCAAGTCATTGAAGAAACTTGGTTGGCTAGACATGGATAGATGTTTTGTCCGTTCGAGTGAGCATTCCTCTCCATGTCTACTGATAGAGCCTTTTATACATAAGGGGAAGACATACCCTAGGCTAGAGATATTTGCTGATGTGATAGACATCTCAACAGTTACTTTTGAGTCAAAGACTGAGCTAAAGAAGAAAGGAGAAATAAAGATAGTTGAAGAAGGGGGGATTGAAGGCCAACAGACAAAGGCTAAAAAGGAGGAACAGGAGGAAAAGCAAGAGGAAGAAGGAGCGGTCTGAAGTGAGGAGGACAGATAGCAGAAAGCAGTTGTTTAAAAAGTGGAAGATGCTGTGAATCAAGCACCGAAAGCGATCCAGGCTTGCATCGAAAAAGCTTCGAGGAAGCTGAAGTTCCTATTGATTTTTCTATTCTTGTTAATTTCAATTTTGATTGTGATGAACTTTCTATGGTTTCTAATGAAATGAACTTCAAATTTTCATATTTGTTTGATGTCTTTCCTAACGGTTTCATCCATCGAGTACATAAGCACGTACGCATATTTGACATTAATTCATCATGCATGCTTGAATTTAATATAAATATAAAAGAAAATCCATCAAATTTGTTAATTGGGACAAACCTGACGTTAGAATTGATCATTAAATTTCAAAGTCTACTCAAGGACAAAGAGGAAGCCTTCACATGGAGCTAAGAAGACATGCTTGGGATAGATAGGTCCATAGTGGAGCATACAATTCCTCTGACTCTTGAATCCAGATCGGTAAAATAAAAAAGAAAAAGGCTACAACTAGAATGGGCTCAAAAAATTAAAGAAGAAGTGACCAAGCAAATAGATGTAGGATTTCTAGAAGTGGTTCATTATCCTGAATGGTTGGCTAACATAGTTCTGGTTCCAAAGAAGGATGTAAGAGTCAAGATGTGTGGACTATAGGGATTTGAACAAAGCATCACCGAAAGATGATTTTTCCCTCCCTCACATCAATGTCTTGATCGATAGTGCAACAATGGTGGGATGTTATTCGATCATGGATGGTTTCTCGTGGATATAACCAAATTCTCATGCCATTGCAAGACAAAGCCAAGAAAACTTTTATTACTGAGTTTGGCACATTCTGCTATCATATGCCTTATGGTTTGAATAATGCTGGGGCAACTTACCAAAGGATGAAGACCACACTGTTTCATGACATGATCTATAAGGAGTTGGAGGTATACATTGACGATATGATTGTCATGACAAAGACACTAGAAGAACACCTAGTGACCTTGAAGAGGTTCTTAGAAAGGGTCATCAAATACAAACTACAGTTAAACTCGAAGAAGTGTGACTTTAGGGTGGCTTCAGGACAAGTGTTAGTATTTATCATGGGACCTGAGAGAATAGAGATTGATCCATGCAAGATCAAGGCTATTCAAGAGATGGGGCCACGTAAGACCGAGAAGCAAGAAAGAAGTTTTTTGGGAAAATACAATGTATCAACAAGTTCATATAGAAGTTGTCCATCGTACGTGATTCGATTTTCAAGCTTTTAAGGAAAGATCAGCTAGTTAGGTGGACTGATTACTGCCAAACAGCTTTTCACAAAATCAAGGAGTATTTGTCAAGTCCCACGATTTTGTGCCCACCAAAGCTAAGGAAACCTTTAATTTTATACTTAACAGTGGAAGATGTTGGAATGGGCCATGTTAGCACAAGCTGACAAGGCCGATATTGAAAGGAAATATATTACTTAAGTAAAAAGCTTCTTCTAAATGAGCAAAAATACAACTTGATAGAAAGAACTTGCTTAGCAATGGTCTAGGCTACCAAAAAGCTTTGGCACTACTTTTAGTCTTACATTATAGTGTCAAGGATGGATCCAGTCAAGTACCTATATGGGGCACCAGCTTTGGTAGGAAAATTAGCTAGATGGTTGATCTTGCTTTCGAAGTTTGATATCAAATACGCTACTAAGAAAACTGTGAAAGGATGAGCAGTTGCAGATTTCTTAGCAACACATCCCATAGAAGATAATGAAAAATGGGAGATTGATTTTCCTGATGAGCATTTCAGTGTGATAAAGAAGAAAGGATGGAAGCTCTATTTCGATGAGTTAGCTCACAGCAAAGGAGCCAGAGTAGGCGTTCTGTTAGAATCCCCATGAAGAGAAGTTATCCCAATATTGAAAAGATTACAGTTCACAGTTACAAATAATATGGCAGAGCATAATGCTTGTTTATTTGGGCTAGAAGCTCTGATTGTAGTTAAGGCTGAAGAAGTGAAAGTTATTGGTGATTCTATAATGGTCACTGAGCTCGCCAGTGGAAATTGGGAGGTTAAGGAGGATAGGTTGAAACCGTGCATCGATTATTTGCATGTTGTCGAACTCGCTGATGATTGGGGCCCAACTGCTACTCATAAACCCGCTCGCCCAGGTAATATGAGCCATATAATAATTTGGCAAAGAGTGAACACCACAGCTCATAGACAATGATAGTCTGGACAAATCTGGTAAAGCCATCCACATTTCCTAAAGATGTCACATAATTTATAAGCAAGACAGAGAAAAAGAAAAGAAAAAAAAAGAGAAAAATAGAAAAAAGAAGAGAGAAAAGAAAACGAAAAGAAAAGAAAGGAAAGAAAGGAAAAGAAAAATTCAACAATAATAAAAAAAGAAGTAAGATAAAATGATAATTTACAGATAGAGCATGAATGAATTACTCGATCCCATTTAAGGTCGTTCAACAGTGGACGATATACTTGAACATCCGTAGAAGTATGGCGATCTTTTTGGTTGTACCGCCATGCCTGACCACAAGGAAGGATGCTCACGTCTTAGCTATTTTAACAGAAAACTAGACAATATAGACATATAAAGAATGCCATGCTCATAGGCCCATATCTGGAACACTCAAATTCAAAAATCGACAAAGAATAGAAAATGAAAATAAAAGGCAAGCAATGTCAAAAGGAAGGATTTGTCATACTAGGCCCATCGATAACCGATCTTCAGCTAAGCTCTCTAGATGCACAGGTCCATATCATAATACAAGTACAATAGAGCGGCTCCTCCCCAGTTATACTGTTGGGTGTAATCTAAGTCATACAAAATAGGAAGAAGTGCCAAGTCAACATCATTGCCAAAGGTAGTGAATAGAGTAGTGGAAAGGAGGTACTAAAGAGTGGCTCGGGCCACTAAATCGATGTCCATTGCCTCAACCTGCTCACGTGACATCTCATGATACTGCAGGTGTATACTTTTGGATCGGACCTTCTCTTGGGTGATAACAGGCTCCACACTGATAGCAGCTTAGAGACTGTCTCACAATTCCCAAGCGTCTAAAGTCCTCATCCTGTTAATAAAAGGAATGGATCTCCCACTAAAAGATAACCCAGTGATAGCAAAAAAATCAACTGGAGTGATGGTCATCTCTCCAAGAGGTAGATGGAAAGTGCGTGTCGAGTCCATCAAGCGCTCCATAAGGGTAAAGTGCTGATGGTCAATGAATGGCTCCGAACCCATGGCAGAGTGTCCAAAAAATGTCCGAAGCCCACCTCTCAGATCCAGTCCTGCAGTAGCTCAGGTAGGCGTTCAAGCCACTCACTAGTAGCAAAAGCATTATTACTAGATTTTCCACAGGTCACGCTCACCTACAAAGACCAAGCCAAGGTAAGCATGTGATTGCGATATAATAGCATATTTTAACATGTTCTACATGCTTGATGCAGGTATAGGCTAAGAATCGCACAAAGATGCAAAAAAACAAGGCAACACAACCAAGAATCGCACAAAAATACAAAAACAAGGCAAAACATTAAAAAAATGACATAAAAATGTAGAAAACAAGGCAAGACAGTAGAAAAGGACACAAGCCAGCCAAAGAGAGTGCTAACTCAAGGAAGGCACCTTGCCTAGGAGAAGGCGACCCGCCTGAAGGCGTAACCCCCAACATAAAGGCACCATGCTTGACACTTAAGGCGAACGCCTGAAGCATAAGGCACACGCTCTAACTAGTCTGACAGACCCAAAAATCTCCCAAAACTTAAGTTAGGAGCAATTTAACCTAATTTTTAGTTTTTAGCCTAATATTCATATGTTTCTACTACAAATAATGCAAAAAAAAATGAGAAATTGGAAAAATACCTCAATCACGCCCCAACACAAGTGATGAAGCAAATCGTGCTAAAGAAAAATGTTTCTGCTTGCATTTGGTACAAACTCCTTTAGCCTCATTCCCTGACTTAGATCTCGTGGCTCTGGATCAATTGTCTTGTCTTCCAAAAGCCAATCTACCTTATCTCCCGCTGCTATTTGAAGAATTTAGTAGAAATGCAATAGAGGGAAAAGGGTGGCTTGAGAGAATTGGAAAATGAGAAAGAATGAAAAATGATTTTATGATCACTTTTAATCTTTATATAAAGGCTTTTGGGCCTAAGGCCCAATATTGACCCACAAGTCCAATCCGATCGAGTGGCTCAACATTGACATCCATTCTTCATGCTTCATCGATAAATTATCAACGGGTGAGCCAAAATTGCATGACATCAGTCACCAGTAAGTATGCCTCGATTTGCATGCCATGGCATGATTTTTTACAATGCACACAAATTCATTTATAGATTCCCATAATTCCTAGTGAGTCACATTATTCTACAAATTTGCACACACATAAGATCACGCATAATAAAATGAATCACCTCGTTTTGCATGCCATGACACGACTTTTTATAGTGAACACAATCACACATGGACTTATATTCCAAATCCCCATCGAAGATTATACTGTTTATCATATCATACACCAACACATGTTGTGAATCCCTAGTGGAATTTGGCTTTATTATCACTGAACATGCATGCATGCCTTCTCGGGCCTAATCATGGGATTCTAAACCATAATTGGCCAGGAAGCCTCCTTTTTTGCGTGGAAAAACTTAGTCTTGCAAGAATTCCCAACAGAATTAGCACATCAAACATTGTCCCCAAAAGCATAAATTCACCAATAGAGTAAGTGTAATGAACAGTCGCCATTCAGAAAGATAAGATCCCTAATGAAGTCATCCTA